>JAZGTJ010000270.1:0-123817 GCA_036877575.1 Botia almorhae
ATTCCACTGTATGTCACATTTCACAGCTTGATGTGGACAGAACTTCTTATTGTAAACTTTTCTCAAGTAACATCTCACAGAGCCCACAAATCTGTTGTTGCTGCAAAGTATTCAACATT
The DNA here is from genome assembly GCA_036877575.1 of Botia almorhae. Taxonomy (NCBI): domain Eukaryota; kingdom Metazoa; phylum Chordata; class Actinopteri; order Cypriniformes; family Botiidae; genus Botia; species Botia almorhae. The sequence goes on from JAZGTJ010000270.1 coordinate 120, forward strand.
ACTGAGCTCCTGTTCAATTTTCAGTCGGCATTCTCTGTACCTTGTTGGCAGCGCAACTTTGCTAAAGTGCTTGCGGCTCGGCATTACATAGCGCGGATCAAGGGTTTTGATTAGGTCTTGCATTAAACGGTTTGACCAGTCTCAGCCTTAAGGTGCGTTCACACCGGACGCGAATGAAGCGGCAAGCGCGATTGATTTGCATGTTAAGTCAATGCAAAGACGCGAATAGCCATCCTGCCGCGCGGAATGCGAGGATGAGGCGGCACGAGTCGCTTCCGGTGTGAACGCACCATTACGCGGGCTGCACGTGAGTTGGCCACGCCCACTCATTTACATTTCGCGGTATACACGGAATAAAAAATTATTTTACGGTACACATTTCATTCCGCGGTAACGATATATACCGTCATACCGCCCAGCCCTAGGTACCATTAAACTATATAGGTCAAACCCTACTCCTAATCCAAAGCCCTAAATATAACCAACAAAGACAAAGTAAAAAAGAGAAAATCTCATTTGTTTGGACTGTCACACAGACAGAATTTTCATTTTTGGGAGACTATGAAAAGTGCCACCTCAACAATTCTCTCCATTGCTGCTCTTTAAATGTGAGCAGAGTTTTGCATGTCAGCCTTTCATACAGCCCAGCAGCATATGCAACTGACCTCTACTAGATGGTTGTGTTTTTTTGTAATAGCCAGATGCAGGGGAGACATCAGGGCACCGTTGGGGATGTTGGGGTCAGCGCCCAGCTCCAGCAGTAATGCACAGCTCTGCCTTTGATTCTGCTCCACAGCCCAGTGCAAAGGAGTTCTGCCCTGGTCATCCTGTGCATTTAGCTCTACTAAACAAAAAATATTGAATATATACTGTGGTTTTCCTTATTCAGGTAAAGAACTCTAATGCATTTAGTAAGAATGCGTTGGCCCTGCAACAAGATGCACTAGATTTAAAGCCAAGAATGCATCATATTTAAACACATACTATCTTGTATCTTGCCTTTGATTGGCCGAACAGATTACCCATAATTACCTGTTGCACTCTAATAGATAAAGATTTAAAGGAAAATAAATATGTGCTTTAAATAACATTTTGTCTATCTTTTACACTAATATAGTACACATATATATTTTATAGTAATATAGTACACAGATGGCTGTTTTATCAAGAATTTATTGTACTTATAACTGTATTTATAAATACAGTGTTCAATAAGTGTTCATCACGAGCAGCATGGGGACACATGAGAAAATGACATTTGCTTTGAATGCATGAGTGTGCAAAAATGACACGCTCTAAAACTGTTTCGAGCAGTAAATCTCACCCTCAGGGTTTGCAATGGAAACAATGAGCCGAATGATATCCAGGTTTCCACCGGCTGAAGCATAGTGCAACAGACTGGCTCCATTCTCATCTCTGGCACTCAGGTTTTCCGGGCTCTTCCGACTCAGGCGGTCGATGGCTGGAGCATTCCCTTTAAAAGCCAACTGGCAGAGAAACATATTATGAAATGACAGGAAGGAAAGCACATGTATAGAATGTATAAAGTCGGACTACACTGTTTTTTTCTCTTGTCTTTGGCAGAAGCTGTTGTACTGGATAGAGATGCAAACAAAAGACACACGCACACTAACAGACTCTAACAAATCACATCATCTTCTGTAAATGTTTGTGCTTCCCCCACCCACATTCTCTAAAACGCATGAGGAACATAGAATAAACGAAACTAAACCACACACACCTCAAACACATCTCCAGGATCCAGGCCGGTGTCCTCCTCATTTATGACACATTTGTAGAAGCTGTTTTGCCTCACAAACTCTTTTCCAAACTGCATTTGGTGAGCTTGTTAGGATATTCTGCAAAAACAGTTTATTCAATTATATAACTGTTCTCAGATCAGATGTATGCTCGATCACATTCATTGTGTTCTTTAACAGCTGTCGTTGCGTGCTAAGGTACAAGGTCAAGCTAAAAGCAGGTGGTGAGGTGTGCACAACAACCTGCAGTAAAATACTGCAGTAATAAAGCTACATCTAACTGTAACGTCAATCTAATACACTTTTGTTAACTAAGCGACAATCTATCCATCATGAAAGCATGCAAACTGCATTTGAAATCTTAATTAAATACAGTAAATATGTGAATCAATTAAAAACGCCAGCGCTGCCGACAGATTTGGAAACACTTATGAAGAACCTCATTGTTTTCCCCTCTCAGCAACTGGCTGTCAGCCAACGTTTTTCGCATCTCATTACTGTAATATTGAGGGTTTTTCTCAAGATTTCAAAATGCGACATGCAGCGCTACAGAATGACGAAGAGCAAAATGTCTCCAGACATAAGCTGAAATACTTTTAATCTGACACGGCATGTAAACAACATGGCACCTATGCGGGAGACGCAAAAAATGGTCAAAGACGCCTATCTAGCTATTTCAAAAAAAATATATATACTTTGAAAAGCAGTGTAGTGAAATGCTAAAACACGTTTGCCGTCAATCCCATAATGCCCTACATGAGCATGTCGCTTAGTTCCCATAGAAACTCCCGCCCAGTCCAGTGGACATGTACGATGAGATGTGATTGCTAGCCTAACTTTTAATATTGTGGGGATAAAACCAATATACTGGCTTTTAAAGCCACTTTGTGTAATGCCACTTCAATTATTTACTCATCTGGAACAATAATGCTATTCTTTAATGCTATTTACAATAACAATAGACAACCAGCATATCATGTAATTAATTTGATTACAATCTCAAAATGTTTGAAAGCTAATAAAGATGTATGCTATGCTTTGTAAAAGAAGATAAAATAAAAAGAGGAATAGTATGAATATACATACACAAAAACTTTGCCTGAAGTTTTCAGGCTATTTGGCAGACATAATATGCATAAAACCCATTTTTCCACATTTTGTCCTTTTATCACAAAGTTATCTGCATGACTTAATAATTTTGTTGACATGTTTTACTTCACATAATCATTATGCTCATATTATTCAGTACTGCCAGTTAATATGAAGGTTTACAGAAATACACCAGACACAGTGTCTGATCAAACTATTAGTAAAACCTTTAATCCATTTGATTCTTTCTTTGCTGTTTACAGTTGTCTACATATTAAGTCTCCCAAACTGAGGTTTCAAGTTACTTAACCTCCCATCAACAACATATGAGCTGACTAATGTCCACTTTCGGAAGAGCTATGCTTTTAAATTTAGATCAAGACTTTGGATGAAACTATTCCTGGAAAATGTTTTAGTAATATAAAATTACATTTTCAGGGAAAAACATTGTATCCTTTATCAGATACAGTAGTTAGATACAGTAAGTGCTGTTAATTGATGGGGTTCCATCTGTATAATTTTCACAGAGACACTGAGAATACAGAAAGTCTTTTAATTTTTAAGATGAACCACTAAAGTGGGTTGCCAAGCAGCAGTAGTGCTAAATGAGATGCACACAGGCTCCTGTACACGCAGCTGTTTGCTTGTTTGGTCCGACACACACAGGTGTGCAGAGATGCAAATTGTTTTCTTTCACTTTTGTTGTCATCAAATCATTTTTGTAGTCTTATAACAATTTATTACATATAACGGAGGATTGTAGTTCTGCCAAATGTACCTGTTTTCTATAATCTGATTAGTCTATAATTGGATTTCTTCAGTGTCCTTTTATTAAAATGGAACTAAAACATTACTTTAAAAACAGATTCAAGAAATTGCTTAGTCACAATAGCGACATATTATGGAAACTGATGGAATAATAATTGTTAAAATAGATGACTAGCTTCCTGATATTTTATCAGTTAAGAACTCTTTAAATATTCTGGGTTGTTTTTGACCCATGTGTGGCTAAAATATGCACAGTTGGGTTATAAATAACTATTTGCTGGATTGTTGCTACCCAACCATCGGTTATTTTGAATTTATATTATTGTGATATTGTAATATATAATATTGTGAATAGATCAATAGTAAATTATGCATTGGTACAGTACCAAAGTTTAAGAAAAATACCTGTGGGATATACTGTTGTCGACAGCACTGACAACCAAACCAATGACATACAGTATATAATACAGCATATTTTAATTATAAAGAAAATAAACCAGAATATTTTGCCTTGTACAGTGATAACAAGCTATTAATTAAAACAGTTGTGTGTATTGGTGCCATAAAGAGAGAAAACATTTCCTACCTAGATGATGTGTCGGCTGAGCAGCTGTGCAGTGCGGTCCTGATCTCTCTCTCAATATGAAGCGAGTTATATACTGTGTTGGTTGAAGGAGATCCAGTTACAGTGGCTCTTACACAGAGGTAATTTCCTCTGATGTAATCATTAAAGGGCATGCTAATTTGACATAAGACTGTTGTTCTCCAAATGCTGTTGTTAAGAGTTAATGTGAAGTACTGTCTCTTGACAATGGCCTGTGGTTTTAAATGTATTACTTCCCAGAACTTGGGAAAAGGAAAACTGAGCGTTTCTGTTGTTCTAAGTGTCCTCCACTGCAGGTTAAAATCATTATTTAAGATATTTGTTTTTTGTTTTGTGCCTGGTTGGACCGTTATAATATTGAAACCGTGATAGTAGACAATTGCAAGTATTTGAAAAATGACAAAGACAGCTTGGTAAAATTATTTTATCCCTGATAGCCTGAAACATATGTTTTTTTTGTAATTTTTGTAAACTTTACTACCACAAGTGTCGGTTTTTCAGTCTTTTACTGCACAAAAATAATTATTGTTGATTGGTTGATTAGATTTTCTCCTTCTGTTACATCATTTGACCAGGTCACTTGACCATGTCAAAAATATGAATCATATTTTAAAAAGTTTGTCCTCCAGAAATCCACTCTTTGTCCCCAGCAACTACCTAACATTAAAGCGCATGATCTGATAAAGCTCACGTTTTAATCTGTCTTTAAGGTAAATCCCCTTTATATTATATCACAGGATGTATCAGATCATGCTTGACTCCCAGGACGTTGAGCATGTGGATTATACAACATTCATCTGGGAGAAGGAAGGCCGGAATTGAAAGTAGGCATACTGTTTATCAAGAAGGATTATTTCATAAAATACATCATTAACTAGGGATTATGCTGTATCAGTGGGTATATCAAGAATTACCCTGTTGTAACTGGGATGTAACATGCTTGTTTACTGCTTGCCTAATACAGTACATTCTCATCTTAATTCCATATAGTTTAAAATTCATGAAAGTTTTGCATAACGCACCAATAAATTGGTCACAAATATCAACACTGGGCAGGAAACACAGTAATCAACAGAAGGATGTTGCTCTCAGCAGTTTTTTTAAACTTATCTAAAACTTTCATTACATAGATGGTCCATGAAATACCCTCAAGTGGAGAGAAATATTTATGAGGTTTGAGCAAGTGAGTTTTAGCCAGCTGTTCCCACTTTATGACTATTTATAAACATCAAGGAGTAAGCTAAACACAGAGGCATACTCATCATGTTTGTGTTTTTTACCATGTCAGATGAGGTAAAACAGATTGTGCTGTGTCCATTGTTCCACTTCACGTCCAGTCAAATGTTTGTCACTCTTTTATCAATTCAAATGATGTATTATTATTGTTATTATAAACAGCTTCTAACAGAGTTACGTTCACAGCCATTCATGGCTGTTTCCTTGACTATTGACACTTTTGGTCCTGCAGAGAATAAATTCCCTCAAAACACTTTTCACACTCTTGGTTTATTTAATTTTCTACTAACAATGTCAAACAGTGGTTATACATCTATCTCAACAAAATGATTTCATTTTTATGACAACAAATGTAATTTCCATCTTACCGTCTGATATTGTGAATTTAGCTTGATAACATTTTGTGCTAGAGTTGATGGTTTTGGAATAACATTTTAAATATTTCTACACAATAAATATGGACATGGTTTATGTTATTTATCCTTGTTTACATTTGTATGCTAAATATCAAATTATAAAGCATGCCGAACAATAAAATATATTACTATTAAATCTATGACTTCCTTTATAAAGGAGCCAGTAGTTGAAAAAAATACCCACCTATATTTGTTATGATATAGAGGCTTAAATGTTTCTATATGGGGCTGTTAGCTGGTGTGTATTCAATATCTGCTTTTCAGTTTTGTGAAAACGCCTGTTTGCATGTGCAAAGTCATAACCAATTGTTTGCCTTCTTGTGGTCATATTTCAGTAATTTCCTCCGAGCATTTAATTGCATAGTATTCCTACTACCAGAGCAAATAAAGTCACAAAGGATGTAATAAAAGGCACAAAAGTCCAAGTAACAGACACTGTCCAAGATTATCCAACACTAGAACTAATAAACATGGCATAGGCTGAATGGTATATTATTTACCATTCGTCTTAAGTCTTTTAAACTTTAATTGCAATGGTATTATGCTTTTGGCAGCCAGTAATTCTGATCAAAACAATTTGTTTGGGACAAATCATGTGTTATCCTCACTGCAAGTGTCTAACGTAGTCTAGGGGTGATCCCAATTCCCGTCCCAATTAAGGCAGATATGCACTATTCTTTGCTATTTTGTAGGACACATATTGTAGTGCCTAATGAATACGCATAAATATGCATGATTATATTTCTTTCTATTTTTTATATTTATATTTTTTATATATTTTTTTATTTTATTGGTTTCCCTACTCTTCATGACCATATCAAAATTCTTACCAACCACAGTTTTCCTCACGTTTTAACAATGCTTTTCATTTTTCCAATGCTGTAAGACATTATACAGTTTGGTGTACTGACAAAACAAATTGAGAAGCAATGTAATACTATTCACAAAATAATTAAATGTCATTTTTTCTCTAATGCAGAGATTGTTATGGGCCGACTCGCTACTTCTGCCTCTGATCTCAAAGGTTGAGATCTGATTTCAAAGGTTGCACAAAATTGAAAATTATAGTTTATTAGGCCTGTTTTCCACAATTGTAAAAGTGACAAACACGCTGTCCATTATGTTTTTTGAGTTGTTAGAATAATAGCCAATAACAGTGATTACACACATCATCTTAAAAATCTTTTATTAAATGTTAAAAGTAAAAACGTATTATTGTAGACAGACATATAAATATATAATATAAATATATTGTGGCAGCATATTCATTTCTGTTACTAGAAAATTGCAATTGTATTTAAAATTCTATTTCTGAAATGGATGATTTGGACCAAATAATGAAGAAACAGCAGCCAATAAGAGCGCAGGATAAAGGGGAACTCAAAACTCCAAAACTCTTGAAAAAACTTCTTAGGATGATTTCTCAAGAAACGGGGTGATCGAATGTCAAAAATTTTTTTTTGTAAATTCTAGGCAAAGGGTGACTATTTTAAATATGCTAGCATATGACCTAGTTTCATTTATTTTGTCTTTAGTCAACACATAATTCCCAAAGTTACATTTGTAACTGTACATTTGTGAACTGTAACTTGTAGGTTAAAGAGCATTTAAACTTTTTTCAAAAGTTCCAAACTCAGATGTTCCCAAATTCTTTTTGGGAACAAAAAAAAAGGCTCAGTGTCTGATCCTTGACTTCAGAGGACTAGACTAAGGTGAAAAGTTTAATGCAGTCTTGTTCTCATACACACAATAGTCTTGGAAAATTACAAATAATCCAACACTCACATAACAATTCATAACTAATCTGCAATTTAGCAAAATGTTGTTCTTTGCATTTGTGCAATCTCATTCAAATGTCTCATTCAATCAGTTATATTGGCTTTTGATTGCAGACTTGGCAAATCTGAGCTCAGTTCATGGAATGGCTGAGATCTCTTCTGAAACTCTAGTGGAGACTTATGTGGGATTTCTGTATCTTTTGGAGAAAGTCTTCTTTGTCTTGAGGAGAAATATTTGAGACAGAAGAGACTTCAGCAAAAGTCCCCATGGATCTCGATTCAATCTCATTGCTATCTAGGAAAAACAACTGAGATATTAGAGAGATTTTTCTTTATTTTTCTTTCTTTCTTTCTGTCATCTCAAAAAGACAAAGTACTGAAAGTCAGAAAACTGGTATCAGAATCTTTATTGGACTTTACTAATACATAGTACACTTATCAGTAAACATTTACGATTAAAATAGGGATTTTATTAAAGAACCATGTGGTGGCGGTGTGCTTGCGGTTGAGGATATAAACTCTTGTATCACAGAGGTGACAGGCTCTTTTCCAAGCAGATGTGAGTCAGGAACTCGACATACAGGTCAAATCCTGTTCTAACTTCATTATACCTCAGCATTAACCTCAAAGTACTCTCCAGAGGCCCCTGTAATTACAGTTAGTGCTGTAAGTCACTCTGTATTAAAAGTGTCTGTGCAGCAACTAAAAGCAAAACAATTTTTCTTACATTTTCAGTGAGACAGATGAACTTACAGTACAGATGCATTCTGAGAACAAGTGCTTACTCATACATAAATAAGACACTTTACATCTTATTATGTCACACAGAAAAGCTCAAAGCTATACACTGTATTATCTCAAACAGGGTGCAATAATGTATTTACAGTATAAACCTCGCTGGCAAGTGAAGAGTATTTTAATGTTTATTTTGCTCTTTAATAGTGCAGACATATTATATTACATAGACATATTACATACATAATCATACACGTGTGGTGAGTAATCTCATTTGAGTATTCAAAAACCAATTCAAATGGTCAGAAAATGTCAACATCACCAATGTTGCATGAATAATTATGTGTCCCTGTAGTCTGTTTGTGATTCATTCCCAGAAAAAGAAGCCACAATAATTACTGTATAGATAAAATATTCATGCATTTATATTAGTGTCTCTCTGATTAGTAGCTGCAAATAGCTGAAAAGCTCTGTGTACTTCATGTATAGTAGTGCAACTTTAAATGATGTCTTATAACAATATACAATATGTGTGTGTGTGTGTGTGTGTTTACTGGTATATGTGGTTTTCAAGGACACAAATGTATACAATGGCGTGTATAACAGTATAAACAAATGTCCTGTGTACTGTCCCCAAATGGCTTAAGTTTTCTGTGAGGGTTAGGTTAAGGAGTGGGGTTATGGGAAGTGAATAGAAAGTTTGATTAGCTCTATAGAAAAACCATTAAGCTTATGGAGTGTCCCTGTAAACCACATGTGCAATGTGTGTGTGTGTGTTTTGTAGCAAAAGTACTAAAAATATTGGCCATCTACCAATAGAAAAATGGGAAAGGTTATGTGGACATCTCCTTCTAATTAATGGGCTTGGCAAGGCCCTTCATTTTTAGTGCAGACAAATCTTAATGCTAAAGTGTACAATGACGTTCTAGAAATTAATTAAAAAATAATTTACTGAGTCTGGTGTGGAAGAACTTCACTGGCCTGTGAAGTATAAACCTACACACCTTTATGATAAATTGGAAAGCCAGATATTACAAAGCCTCACCGCGCTGACACTGTTGTGTCTGAATGGGAGCAAATCTCAGGAGTTGTGTCCCAACTATTAGGGGAAAGCCGTCCCAACTAAAAACTGTTAGGGAGGACCAATTCCCCATTAATGGCAATGTTTTTGAAATTGTATAATGCTAAATATAATGCTCAACAAGCATGTATTTAGGTGCCCTCATATTTTTACCTTATATTATAAAGCAGTATAGTAGAGTTTTTTATCCACTTTTTTTTAATATTCACTTTTCATTTAAAGTGTTTATTTATTTATCCATTTTTGTGCTTAAGGTTTATGGCGGAAAGCCCAGATTATACATTTTTTGGAAAGTAATGCACAAAAATGGCCTGATAGTCTTTCTGCATTCATCAATAATAAGTACAGATGAATGAAACCTAATTTGCCCAACTTTATTAATGTTCCATCCTCCAGTAATCTAATAAACTCCATGCTTCTTTATAGTAGTAAATCCACAGCTGTTTTCTCTATGGGCCATAAAATCTTCTGGATTAGTTTCTGTGAACAGTTTTTCTATTGTCTTTGAACAGCATCTGGCCCCCTTAAGCTCTCTATTCGTGACGGTTAGCAGTTTAAGGAGGATATTCTATTATAATGGCCTTCACCATGGAGCGCTAACTCATCATAATTATTTGATGATCTGTACTTACTGTACTTACTTAGCTATCGAAGTAAAACTGTGCATGAGTAATAATTCCAACACACTGATGCATGTTTTCCCAACTGCAATCCAGTTAAATATAAATCAGTTCTTTGATAGTATCTGTTCGCTTGCTGTGCAGGTTTGTCTATCGGTAAAACCATACTCCTCCACCTTATGCTTGCTAATCTTACTTTATAGGCATGGCACCATCTGTGGTTTGATTTGGTGGTCTCCTTTCTTTAACCCAAGCCCCTTACTGAAAGAAAGTAACACATATAGTAACTGGTATTGATAGAGGCTGTATAACCTTACACACATTTGATGCTCGGCCTTTATGGCAGGAAAGATATAAAAGTAAGGTCTGGAGATATCAAGTGTGTCAGATAATAAATGGTGTCTTCCTCTTGCACAGAGCCACTTATGAAGGTCAATACCAGAGGTCACGAGAGAAATCAAGCGTGTGAAACCATCTGAGCGTCATAATGAGACGTCTGCTGAACACATTTGTGGCAATGGCTACAACAACAGTCCTCAAGCTCTGGACACAACACTGAAGCTTAGACTATTTTTACAGATCTTCCTACAGGAAAATAAATACCTGTGAGAGTCCCCGTGTTTTAGCAGTGTGTATTAAAATCATGTTTATTACATCTTTTAAGGAAAGAATAACGGAATCATTTCAATAAATGTCAGTTTTGAGATGGCAGACTAATAATAATAGCTAATGAGCACATCTCCACCTTGTGGACGTCGAAAAAATCTGACAGATACGATTTAAAGAGAGTGCACTGTAAAACGTAGTAACGTGCAGTAATATGTAATAATAGCTTTAAATATTTAGTTCCAGTTGAACTAACCTTACATCTTACATCTGATGGTATGTCCTAATGTATTTTGGTTAATTCAGTTATAATAATTTTTTAACCTTTGAAAATGTATTTAAATATTACCACATTATTTTTTTGTGGAGATGTTTGCTTTAACTACTATAATAATTTTATAAGATGTAGAATAATATAAAAGTTTGAAATTATGCTTTTACATTAATGCATTAATGGTCCTACGATGGGTTTTGTACATTAAAAATTCACATTTGCATTTAAAATATACCCTAAATCAAAAAACCTGCATTTCCTCAGTGCTGAGTCAGTTTGTTCCATGTGCACTCTTTGAAATTACTGCTTAAAAAGAATTCATGCACAAACACATAAACACACTCGATGTCTCTTTTACATCTCCCCAAAAAACAGCACCCAAAGACAAACCTCACAAAGAAAAATCCTGACACATTCAGTACAGCACATACCGAAATATAAAATGCAATTTTAATTGCCTCTAAATACTGGTAAAGATAATAAATGGATCCAAAACAACAACATGACCTTCGTAATTAAAAAGATGTTGCAAGATGCTGAAACAAATCCAGAAAATGTTTGTAGGAGTCTGCATATAAGCGTTGCCCTACCATGCCAGCTCAGCACGTTGTAAATAATAAACTGATTAATATTATAGGGATATTTACAGCCTCTCAGAAGTTCCTCAGTCCTGCAAATGTGCTGCTTTGTTATTATCCCTATCACATAAATAATCACAAGCATTGAAGATTAAACTTGACACAAGATTGGATTAATATTTGTAGAAGATGTTGTAGAAGATGTTGCCATGGAATACAGCATAAACAGATGAGTTAGATACACTTCATTTGTACTCATCACATACAGCAAGTATCATCCCACATGCAAAGTTTGACCACAATGTCCTGGTGCAGAATCATTATTTAGACATGTACTAAAAAGCCTTCATAGTTTAATAAAATAAATACATATAATAGAAAAGGAGTTTAAGAAGAGCCTGTTTGTCTGTGTGTATCTGTGTGTGTTTGTGTGTGTGCGTGCGTGCTGTATTAGGAAGGTTGAAGAGTGTGACCTGTGTGTGGGTATGTTCTTCCTCGTGTGGGATGAAATATCATGGGAGAAGACATGCCACCCAGCTGACCCTGCAGCAGAAATCGCAATAATTTATTCATTGCTTATCGCACTGGTTTTGCACATGCTGATGCAATGGAAATGTGCTTTCTCTCACTTTCTGCTTTCTTTTAATAGGTTCCCCTTAAATTGTTCCATGACCCGGTGTGAGACCTTATCGATTTGACCATATCTTAGCTTGAGAACACCCAGATTACGATCTTAATTTGCAATCTAATCTATTTGTTTCAGTGACTTTTTCCCTCCGTTTGAGATCAAGTAAAAATGAAGTGTCGTTCTCCTTTAGTGCGCACACATTGAAAAATCAGTCAAGTCAAGTCACCTTTAGATCTAATTATTTAAACTGCCCTGTCTCCCAAAGCTATCAAAATGCTGCTTATCTGAGAGTGTCCAGCTGGCAATGTCAGATAAATGGCACCCCATGAATCTTGTACTGGATGGTTTTTCACAATACGAATCAAATGTGCTTTCAAGCACAGTACAATTGAACAAAACACTGCAGGCCTATCTTATACAGAATAAGTTTTATTGCATGACTAAAACTAGAAGGATCTTAAATGCATGCAATCTACATATGCAATTTCTTCTGACGTTTCTATATGAATAAAGATACCAGAATAGTTGTTTCCTAGGGAACTGACAATATATAATCATATAGTCAAAAACAATATATAAACATGTAACCCAAATAGACAATTACTTTCTTAATATACATGTCCTCTTTGGATGGTTTATCAGTTCATAATCTTTAATTAAAATTGCATTTAAGTTCCAGAATTTGACCCGCCTCTAAAATAACTTTCTTTTGGCCACCAATTCCTCCTAATTCTCAACCCCGCCCCTCCAACCAGGGGTGGATCCGCCTCCATTCCAGCATATCCCATGCAGAACCGCCTCCATTCCAGCATATTCCATGCAGATCCACCTCCATTTCAGCATATCCCACCCACTTTTCACTATCCAGTCAATTCCTGATGGATCAAGTCCCAGCCTACAGTTTTTTTATTTACCTGAAAATGCCTCAGATTATAAAGGTTACATTGATTGTGAAAGCTGTTCCATGCAGACCTAAAAAATGCAGGTAATATTTGCTTGTTTATTTTGTTAATGGCTAGCTACAAATACTTCTATATACTGAATGTTTCCATGACTTTAATGATAGATGTCTATTGCACACAGAATTAAACACCAAAGTAAACATTCAGGGCCCACACTCTGTGTAATTAAACTGTATTAGGTTAATTACCTCTCCCTCCACAGCCTAATTAAGTAGACAGACCTTCAGGTGTGGGTTACACAATTTGGTGTACTTTTACAACTACGCCAAGTACGCAGATAGGTGAGTTGCAAAGACTGTGATACCCTGAAACTGACCTCAGGGCAAAATTTTCCAAGCGTTGCCTTCTTTCTCTCAACGTCTTCAAAGATCAGATCATGCAATTTCAAACTGTCACCTTTTCAACAGAGTTGGCCATCATGTGACTGCTTTATCTGAAGGTTAATTTACACTGACCACTGTACTTACTTTCCCTATGGGACACTTTTGTCAGCATGACCTCCATTTTGCAAGGTTTGAATTCATTTTCTCTCATGACTGTCTTGATCTGGTGAGATATGAATAGGATTGATGATATAGGGCACAAGGTACAAGGCTGATTTGGTTTATAGAGGTGCATGAAGCATAAAGAATGAGATCTAAGATGTGCATGTGACCGGAGCTTCTGTCATTGGTTGCAACTAAAGGATCAGCATCAAAAAGGCCACGAGCAGGAATAGTAACATGTTGTTAAGGCTACTAATATTGTGGCTGTTAGCATTAGCGACTTGCTTACGCATAGAGACATAATCAATGCTAATGAGGTAAAGCTGATTCATTAATGTATTAATGAGGTATGAAATATTCTGCAGGTTTATTTTAAATGGCTTTAAATGACTCATTCTTGCAATAGCTTGGCTATGACGTAGCATTACATTTTATACATCCAATTCTATGACGCTTGTGGCAAAAAAAGAAGATTAAAAAAAGACAAATTGTCAACATTTTCGGTGTTAAAAGATTTACTACTTTGCCTGTAATATTTACTATATTTATTTATTTAGATTTGGCAATTGCTTTTTAGAAAACCTGCAGTGTGTTCAAGATAAAAATTTTATGAGTATGTGCATTCCCTGGGAATCAAGCGCTATGCTTGGTAGCGCTATGCTTTACCAGGAGAGCTATTAAACAAGCTGTTTAATGTGCAGGGACTGTGTAGTGTATATAGGAAAGCCATAAGTTGACTTACAGTTTTTTAAAACAGTGCTCAGTTTTGTTTGATCAGCCCAACATCTGGCTCCACCAATGGCATGTATTTGGGGGCGGGGCTACCTGTTGAGTGTTGGAAAGATTTGTTCTTTTAACAATTTCATTTGGTTGCACTAATGGCCCAGAAATGACACCATGTGATTTGTAACCATGTGATGTCCAGTGAGCTGAAGAAACGAAACCATACTTTGATCTGAATAATTTATCAGCATATCTGATTACGTGTACCAATTACAGATGGCAATTATAGACCTTTAGTATGGCTATTATTGCAAAGGCTTACCAATGACCAATATTGGTTTAGAATTTGGATGCTAATGGCTCGGTACAAACGGGACTGAGACGTCTGCCTTACATAAGTAATTTATATCCTAATTCCCTATTAGATTTAGCCAAAATGATTTTGACAGTAAACAATTATATTAGACTTGAGGACTTCACTCAGCTAAATTACGATAAGAAGATTAGATGACATTATTTTCTCTCATCCATTTGTAGCCTAAAATGCTTTTGTCAACCACCATTATGGCACAAATATTGTTGCCTGTCTCTGACCTTTTACCAGAGACCATGAAAAAGAAAATTGGCTGACCATACAAATGAAGAGCGAACCAGCAAACACCACAGGCAGTAGCTCGGCCTTGAGATATGATACCGATCTGCTGGCAAAGCGTAAATAACAAGCTCCCCTTCATCAGAAACAAGATCACCCACGATTTGTTGGCCAGAGCAGACAGGTGACTTTTAAAGAGAGAAACTAGATCCTGTTGATTTCTGTTTACAGTCAATCAGACATTGAATTTTGTTTATGGTCTGAGGTATTGATGAATGGGGGAAAATTTCTGAAGCATGCCAGAGACTGCATGCATAAATAAAATTACATGAATCCCAGCATCAATACAAGTGCAAACTCTCTAGATAACACATAGACCCAGGAGAACCCCAGGCAAACAAGTTAATGTTGGGCTTATAGCTGTATATGTTACTGTAAATGTGCAAGAGCAGCAAAATGATAAGATTAACATTAACATTCTCTCTCTCTTTAAATAGACTCTTGAATTGCTGAACATGCTGTATTCTGCTTCAATACCATTAAAGAAAACAGTCCTTTCTTCCATCATTACTTTTTATTAGTTTACATCAAACAATATATAGCTTATATATAGTTTGTAATAGTTTATATAAATATAAAAATGTTTAAAGATTCACCATTGTTAAATCTAGGTCTAAACTGATCATGTTGATCTAAACTAATCAACCATCAATATGATTTATGACCCTGTTTACTGTAAAAGTATGATTTATTTTCTAGTTAATTATCTCAACTGTACATTTCAGGTCAAAAGTTATTTATTGACTTGTCTTATGTCAAAGAGCAAGACGACATTTCATCCTTCTGCAGGAACAGCAGTTTTAATCAACAGTCTTTTTGGTCTGTATTGGTCTGGGTTTTCATTAGGAAAGAAGTCTTGTTTTTTCTGTGTAGACTCATTCTGTACCTGTATACTGCAGTCTGAAGAGACTGAATCTATAATTTAGAATTCATATCTGGGTAGGACTGAACATTCTCTTTTATATTTAGCTTTCAGCCCTGCTCAAGTTTCAGAAATAAGATTTTTGAATTATTTCAGAGATATCATTACAAAACCATAATTCCTTTTAGAGTCGAATTTAGGGAGTCGAATTTCTTTGTAATACAGAGGAAAATGCTTATTTTACATAATAGTAAACATTTTACCTAGCTGTTGGTACAATAATCTGCTGCATGTATGTGTCTGAGTTGGAAGAAAACAAACCAACCCAGAGGTAACATACATCTAAAAATGCAACAGATTATAATTTACAGAAACGTTGTTGGTATTCAGAAAAGTTTGTGTGGGCACATCTATGTGAGAGTCTGTATGTGTGTGGGACTCACTCTGCGTGTGTATGTTACTGTAGATGGCTGATAACAAGAAAATGTTGCTTTTGTATGTTGCCTTTTGCACCTGTCAGGTTCAGCTTATAAACACCCGCTTATAAATTCATTGCTAATTATAATGTCCAGTATTCACCATAAGTTTTATTTGTTATGAACTTTTGCTACATTGCTGTTGTTCTTTTGTTATTTGTTAATGACAGAGTTTCAGTCAAGCAGGTGTGAATTTTAAACAGGTGAGTGTGTTCTGTTATTCTGGGCTGAGGATTTCTATGTAGGATAATATCATTTACCAGTGTTACTAAATATGTTTGGAAACAAACAGAAGGGTGCCGTTGCTTTTTCCCTGTTGATGTCTTGCTGACTACCCATCAATGGCTCCAATGGCTGTCTCATTAATGTGTTTCCTTAGCCTTGTGCTTCAGAAATTAATGATTGAGTTGAGAAGTACATCCCTCAGATCCCCCATTTAATTTATAATACTAGCTGACAGAAGACTGAGGTATTTCCTTGTAACTCAACCATTTCCTTTTATAACCTGTTACTCCTCCAATCAAATTACAGATATATTTTACATTTACATTTATGTATTTGGCAGACACTTGTATCTAAAGCGACTTACAGTGCATTCAAGGTGCACATTTTATCAATACCTGTGTTCCCGAACCCACAACCTTTGCACTGCTAACAAATTCTCTCGTCTTCTGAGGAAATTATTTATGTGTTTTTATTTCTTAATAGATGAATGTATGTGCAGCATAGACCCCACAATAGTCCATCTCTTGTATGGATACACACATAGCAATCCAATCCAGACATGCTTCTATTTTTAGCAAGGGGTCCTGCATCGATTGGACGCTTATTATAATAATTTAACTGAGTGGATCCTGCTGCCTCTCCTTCCTGTACACGTTCTCCTAAATTATAGCCATCCACCTCCCCCCAACACCCCCCAGCTCTCTGATAACTTAATTCTATGCAAACACACAGACACACACACACACACACAGAGTAAATAAACAGAGACGCCTGCTAACGTCAACTGTTTTGTGTAACCTCACAAGCTAGCAGCAAATTATTTAACCTGTTATAATGGTATCCATATATGACGGTTTGCATAAGTGTTAGTTATGTGTGTATGTTATGCCTTTTATTTTGGTTTCATAGAAACAGTGGGCTTTGTGTATATTTAGGGGGCAGCAGGAGGTCTGGGCGAGAGAGCTTTACAACAAATGAGAAAAAAGAAAATATTGGACCCTCTTAGGAACCTGGGACCAGTATGAACAACTACCTGTTGTATAGGATTGTGCTGAAATAATTTTCTTAGATCCCACTATAAACACCCACCCACAAGCACAGAAGCATGCACATGCCAACACTGGCATGTGTGAACACATGCGTGAACACATGCATGAGGCTCGCATGCGCTGGCATTTTTTCTTTTGAATGTGTGCTGGAACTGCAAACACTTGTGCATACACTCAAATTCATAGGCCCTAATGTTCATTGTTGCTTTTTGTACAAATCAATCAGATATATTGATAGCATCACACAATTCTAGCTCTGAGGCATAACCCTTTTTGCTGTGCCAAAATGTTACTTGTGCATGATGCTTGGATTGGTGTTTCTATGGTAACTGCCTACACACACATGCCCACATGATACTGAGTATTAAACATGCATTACATTCCCAAAATGTTTTGTAGTCTTGGTAACACAGAGTGCTTTGACACAATGTTGGCATAAAGTTTATAATTAACGATGTAGACGCTCGGTATGTTTTAATCATTGCTCACAAGTGCCCATAGTGCCTCTAGACAACAAATATTCACCCTGTCTTATTAACATAGTGATAATAAACACCACTAAATATATGTTAAGCTGTATGTTTGTTAGATTTTTCATATATCTGTGTAAAAAGTTTTGTTTATGTATTTTTTATTTCTTATATTTTGTTATTTTCTAATATTCAACAAGTTGCATATTAAATAGTTCTGATATAATAGGGAGGAAGTAATCTTTTTAATTTATAAACAGTTAAAAATTGCATTCCTATTGGCACAAATTATAAGGCGCAAATTGCAAAAGTTACATTCCTATTGGCTACAGTATTAAACTATGTAAAGACACATAGGAAAACTGATAGTCCCGTTTTGTGGTTAAGCTCCATACACTGAAGAGACGCAGCACAAAGATTAATTACAATGCACCGGTGTAGGTAGATGACCAGCCACAAGCATATTTTTATTGAACCGCAGTGGCAGTATATTAAAGGAGTTATTATGATGTGTCGATGCCTTTGTCACAATTTCATCTATATTTTTCCACCTTGTCCTTCACCCTCCCATTATGGCTCATTGTGTACTTAAGACTACACACAAGAGTTACGGAAATCAATGCAGATTTATTGATCATGCATCATTTGTGAGACAAACATTAATCACACACACACATTTTGTTTCACTCTATACATCTTACAGATTTACATCATTTTCATACTTATTATTTACTTTACACAAACCTTATGATATCATTAGATTTAAGGTAAAACATGATGTTGCAAATGTATAAACATTTATTTAATTAGCAAGGAGCATTTAATGTGTTCTCACAGGTTTTTGACATGTTTCAGTGTATTTGAAAGTATCTCAGAAGTATCACACACACATACACACACTGCACTGTCTGGTCTAAAAATAAAGCCATGGTCAATTAGAGCGACAAATTTAGATGGACACAAAACATTCTGTTGACAGACATTTCTCCAGCATACTGTTTTTCACTGAGGTTCACAACACCATTTGGTACATCACACACAGCGTAAATGTGACCTGCTGTGTTTTTAATTTGCTGTACTCGTCAATCATCTTAAATGAACGTAAAATTTCACCCCTTATTAGATGATATAAGTATCTATGGATGAGCGCCACTGAGCGCAACATAATGTCTACTGAAATCAAACCACGACCCCTTGATACACAAAGAGTGTATTTATAGCACACACCATTTGTTCTTCAACCATTGTGTCCCTATAATCCTATGACACCTCATGGGTATAGATGGATGATTTTCAAACCATTACATCCTTTCATCTTTTTCATTTAGCTCTGTTGGAAAGACAAGGCAGATGTCATTTTAGGGGCTTCATTACTGTTATGGAGGGAACTTTAATAGCATAGACCCGGGCAGGTCATTCCACGCGGACTGAAACTCAATACAGCTGCTTCATCTTTAATAATTGCCGTGACTACATATCCTCACGTAGTGTTATAAATTTTAAATCATGCTGTACACACCGTCCCTCAAGGCAAACCTAATAAAAATGTTGAATGAAAATTGCTAGGGAATTACTGTGTATATTTTTTTATCCTGTAAAATATTTGCTAGCAAGGCACTACAAATATGGCCGGTTGCCAGGTTGTGTATAAAGCATTGACTGCTGCCAGTCATAAAAATTCAATGCATTTACAAGATATTGTTGACACAGGCTCCAGTGCAGATGGGAATGCAGGCCAAAATGCATTTAAAGTGTTTGCTATAGCTCTTTATGCGAGTGGCACATTTTAGGTGGTTATTGTGACTTTAAATTTTATTTTCTTAATGATTATATTCTCTGTCTCGCTTTAAAATAACATTGATTGGTTTAGGAGATGCTTTTATGTAAAGTGACCAAAATTTCTTGTTTATCCATATGCAAGTATCCTGGAAATCATGGAAAAGACATTGGCATTTCTAGTGTAATGCTTTACCATTTAAGCTACAGAAACAACAGTGTACAGATCTTTAAACTAGATGTTAATTATAGCACAGATTGAAGTTTGATTTATTCATTAATTTTCTTCTTGCATAGAAATGCAACATAAACTTGGGAGTATGATTATGGAATATCATTACAAGTTTTTTAAGCCACAGATTTGGCATGAAATGATTTCTTACTCTTGTATGCTTGTGCTGGTCAACTGAAACTCTTGAGAGAGAGAGAGAGAAGCAAGAAAGAGAGAGAGAACAAGTGCTTACTGAAGTTGATCTGCTGGTGCCCTTGCTGATGTACAGACCAATCCAATTAGGTTTCACCTCTAGGCTGTGATGCAGCTCATGCTTCAGCCGATCCATCGATACACACACACACATACACAGGCGCGCACATACATACACACGCCCGCACAGTGTCACTCTGCAGTGCGCTCTACACGCAGTGCGCTCTACACACAGTGCGCGCACCCTCCGGTTTTACGCGTCCGACATCTGCAGACATCCAGTTTCACCATATCAACCCATCGATGGAGGTAGCGCTCTTAACGAGAGCTCTTTTAGTTGTAGAAATTCCCTGGTGCGCTGTGAGATCTCCTCGCCTTTTTCGCGTTTAACAAAATGTGGAACACATGTCCAAAAATCATTGAAGCCTCCGTTGCGAGCTGGGAATCTTAAACGCCGGGCAAAAAAGAAACCCGCAGCCGTCTTTTCTCCCGTTTGCGCACTGAGCGGTTTGTATATGCAAAAGGTGGTTGGCCTCAGGAAGGTAAGAAATATAGTTTGTTGCATTGCAAAACGTGTCAGAACATTGTTATGGCAAGTCGTGATAACTGGACGTCACTTGTTTGAGTGGAACAGCTGAAAGGAAGTGAAGCTTTGTTTTTAACGTTCGTCGTTTTATAGCAGATAATACTAAGATAATTAAAATAGCACGATTACAAACTTAAAGATTTGGCAAACGTGTGGCATTGCAATGAACAAACAGTTTTGACAGACGGCACGGATGCGTTTGATTTTGTAATTATAAGCGAAATGCGGTAGAAGAGTGAAGTTATAAACATTGATATTTTATAGTGGAATGTTAGTTTATTGTATTGGTACATTAAGTTGTAAATGAAAATATTGAAGAGAGACTGTTGTGCTGTTAAAATATGTGACTAAAACTGTTGCGTTCTTGCAGTTTTCTAGCACGCTGCTGTCAGTAAAAAAATACAATGCAATTCATATGAAATGAAAAATATGCGATTTAAGTTATACATGAAAGTACGATACACTTGATAAGAACAAATGAAGATTCTGAATTTCATTAGTTGGAAATGAAACGATGATTTTACCGCTGAACTGTTTTGTGCGTTTAGAGAGAAATGAGAAGTGCATGTTCTCTGACATCCTCCATATCCGCTCATCATATCGGTTTACACTGGACCAGTGATGAATATT
Source organism: Botia almorhae (assembly GCA_036877575.1). Classification (NCBI taxonomy): domain Eukaryota; kingdom Metazoa; phylum Chordata; class Actinopteri; order Cypriniformes; family Botiidae; genus Botia; species Botia almorhae. The sequence goes on from JAZGTJ010000270.1 coordinate 21,613, forward strand.
GAATGTGGCAACAGAATAATGTTTGGGTTAATTACTAATTCTTATTGGATTGAACGAGATGTGACATTATCCTAACAGATTAAGATACTGTCAAGTATACAAAAGCTTAAATTTGTTCTTCATTTGATTTTGCTGTCCCTGGGGTGGTGACATGTAAATCCAATCTAATTGTACATGTAAATACAATCTAATAAATAGCTAAACACTAAAACTGACATTCTTAATGAATCCCAGAGGAGGGACACCACCTAAATAATACAGAACTGCATTGTAATTTCTCATACAGTAGACACACAGTATATGCAAGGCGCAAACAACAGGTGTCTATATGGAACATTTTCTTGCATTAAGCTGCTAGATATTCCTGTCTTCTCTGTCTTTTAATTTTTGCAGCCATGGAGGGACTCGTCTAAGGAGGACCCAACATAATCATTTTAACAGTCCCACTCTGGTCTGGTTTTCCTTTAACCTCTTCCTGGTAAGTGCCACCTGTCTCCTTGTGCACAATGGCAGAGAATGCCGGTCTGGGGGTCCCAAAACCTGGAGGAAGATCCTCGGCATCACTTCCCCCTGAGCCTATCGAGATCATCCGGACCAAGGCCCGCTCCAGAAGGGTCCGCCTCAATGTCGGGGGCCTCAACCATGAGGTCCTATGGCGGACCTTGGATAGGCTCCCCAGAACCAGATTAGGCAAGCTCAGAGACTGTAACACACATGAATCGCTGATGGAAGTCTGCGACGACTACTGTCTGAACGAGAACGAGTACTTCTTCGACAGACACCCTGGGGCGTTCACATCGATCTTGAATTTTTACAGAACTGGAAAGCTGCACATGATGGAGGAAATGTGCGCTCTGTCGTTTGGGCAGGAGCTCGATTACTGGGGCATCGATGAGATCTACCTGGAGTCGTGCTGTCAGGCACGATACCATCAGAAGAAAGAGCAGATGAATGAGGAACTGAGGAGAGAAGCTGAGACTTTAAGAGAGAGGGAAGGGGAGGGGGAATTTGATAACACCTGCTGCCCAGACAAGAGGAGGAAACTTTGGGACCTCTTGGAAAAACCAAGTTCCTCTGTTGCTGCTAAGGTAAGATGTTGTGTTACACAAAGTGACAGTCTGTGCCTCCAGAGGTGTTTGGTAGGAAAAGAAACACAGATATACTTTTCTCACCTAAATCAGGGTTTTTTCAACCAGGGGTCAAAAGGTCTGTGGACAGTCATAAAAAACAGGATTAAAAAAATGTATATAACAATTATTTGTAAATTTTGTTTTTGTTTATTATTTGTACTTTAAAGATCTGTTAGACAGTAAAAGGCAACACTGTAAGTTGAACGTAATAGTGAAAGTTATCTTACAATATGTTTTAAAAACATTGTTTTTTCGAGGTCCCTGAACTGAGAGTTTTGGTGTGAGGTTCCTAGGACCTTTAAGTTAAAAACCCCCTTTAAATTAAAAGCTTTCTCTGTGTTTTGTGCTGTCTCAGTGTGTTCCTTGATATTACATTATTTCTCCTCAAGAACAACAAACAGACATATTCTTAATGAAGTACATTTATGTCTGTACAAAAATGCTGTGAAATCCTTGTTTAGTAAATTAAGTGTGAGAACAATTTCAGTAGCAGAGAATGCGAGAAGAGAAGGATCGGTGCTGACGCTGAAATCCAGTACAGCTGGTAAAGGCAATAAAATGAATTTGATGCTGAAAAAGTTGTCAAGAAGCAGGAGAGCTGTTTCAGTCGGTGGTGGAAGGCCTTGTTTGGCTGATATGGATCACAGGCAGCTGGCACTGGTTGGCAGATCTGTTGAAAGCAATGTGTGAACGAGCAGCCCTGCTCAATGAGTCATAGTGAGTGTGTATGCCACAGAAACTTGAAGATTTCTAACACCATGTCCTTGATTTCCATAGTTACTTTCCATATTCTGTGCTTGATGAATTTGAGCTTTGTGTTTTAGATGTCATAAAGACCATGTTCTTTTCTGAAATGGTTTATCTCACACAACACACACATCTATCCTATTACATGCACGTGACCAATCATTATATTTGCTTACAATGCAGGAAGAACCGGTGGTTTTATGCCCCATGTAGCTTATTTTAGCCAGCTCCCAGTCATCCAATGGCTGGGGCGGCTGGGTGCTGATGAAATTCAATCACAATTCAATGATAATTTATGAGGAGCATCCAGGATAGAGTTCAGAGAGGTGAAAGATTATGTTTCATATCTGCGATACCATATCATAAAAACATCCTCTCAAAGAGCGACAAAAAGCCATGTGAATTGTGAAGGAAAAATACGGTTGTTAGCATAACCACAAAAAGCGATCTACAGCATGTTACAGTAGTGTACGTACATTTTGTACCACAGACCCAGCATCATCTGTTCTGTTTCCTCCACCTTTATAGGAATCATGGGTTATTCAATTTCAGCCTGTTTTTCCCACTTAATTTATGATACAGCCTTGTGATGGCAAGAGCAGGAAGACTGTAGTAATACAAAAAGCATTGCCTGTTTCCTGCACTGGGTGTGGATTAGATGGGCTGAGCTGCTGTGTGTGGTTGGTGAACACTGTGGTAATGCTTTGATTTACCTCACAGGCAACTGAGGGGAGAGTCATTTGTGTTTGTCAGGTTCAGTAAAGCCTTTGTAAATAGAATGCAAAGGCACAAAGGGAGGCAATAACATGCTCAAATTGTTTTGTTGGTACTGTACGTGTGCCTGAATGCACTGTACAAGTGGCTGATGTTAATCTGCGTTTCTCTTTAGCACTTCAAGCAGTCTGAATGAGGGAAGCCTCTTTATATTCAGAAGAAATCCCTCAAATTAGAATATGTGCGTGGTGCTGAGCCAGCAATTTAAAGGAACAGTTGCCCATAAATAAAAAACTCTGTCATTATTTACTCACCCTCACACAGTTCCTTCAGTTCTCTTTTCCATATAATGAATGAGTGAATGAGGACTGGGGCTGTGGAGCTCCAAAATGACACCATGAAAAAACACCATAAAAGTATGATAATATTATATTTCAAGACTTCAAAGATCATACATACAGCTTTGAGTGAGTTTTGGAGCAGCTCAGGCCCTCACTTACATGGAACAGAGCAGCCAGAACATCGTTCACAAATTAACCCTTTGTGATCCACATGAATAAACAACAGCATATGGGTTTGTAAAAACACAAGGGGGAGTAAATTCTGACAGAATTTTCTTTTTGGGTGAAAAAAAGATAACTAGAAATATTCCTTCATAAGGAAATGATTCCGTAAATTGGTCAGTGATGATGTAAAGATACCTTTTCCATGCATGCAGAGATCTTATTACATCTCCATAGAGGAATCTCCACTAATGTGTCCAAACATTACAGCATCGGGCACTCATCTAGCAAACTTCCTTTGCAGGAGACACAGGTTAAAATGGAAAGGGGATTAAATGATTGACACATTGTTTTGGGGTTCTAAAGGTAGAGTTGCATGAGCACACTACATCTTATATTTTAAGAAAGCAATAGAGTGTGGGCTGGTACAGTATGTATATGTGTGTGTGTGAGAGAGAGAGAGAGAGAGAGAGAGAGTAGTCTGGTAGTCTAAGTGATGCCCCAGAATGCATCACTCTAAATCAGTTCCCTTCAAACATTTACCATGAATAATAAATGCAATGGTCAGTTCAAACACAAGCACATATTCACAGTCACACACACAACACGGCTGGATGTCATGTTGTGGTAATGACTCACAGGGGTAACATTCATAGAGGAAAGAGACTTGGGAGAGTTGCACCTCGGCTACTCCTAAAAATAGGCAGCCTGCTAATACAACTGTAGCCATAGGTGAAGTTACAGCACTTTCCCTGCCAAGGGGATTGTACCAAAGGACAAAGCTATGGGTAGTCCTTCATAGGACAAACCGAGAAGCAATCATAAAAACAAAACAAGATGCATTGATCTAAGGAAAAGTGATCAATCTTTATAAGAGGTTCCCTCAGTTGTAGATTATGTTATAGAATTCAGATAACTACAGACCACAAGAATAAATTAGGGAGATGACTGAAATATTGACATGTGACTCATCTGATGTGGAGAAGTGCTTGCATTAATTTAAATGGGGTCATTCATCATATATTAAAGCATATGTTTGTGGACATCTGTGAAATCTTCCTCCAGGTATTAAAGCACGTGGAATGCCATTGGGAACAAGCACGTCTACCATCTCTTAATAGTAAGAGTTAAATAGTTGTTTTACAAAATGTAGGCCTACAATGTGCTAAGAGGTGATTACATTCCTACCAAATGCATAGCTTCAGGTGCTCTTAGCAAGCGCGTCACTGTATAATTTTTCTTACTGCATAAATGCACTTGTCCTTCTTATTTTCTGCCAAGGCGTGTGTTTAAATGCCAAATTTGTAGGTGTATGCAAATGTAGGCTGATTTATGTTTAAGTAGGTATTAGTGACTTACAAATCTTTATGACCTCTCTGTTCTCTTTGGTTGACTGGAATTGACTCTCACGTCTGTGACATTTAGACACAAGTTCATAGCCAGACTTATGTTTATCTGTAAATAATAATAAAAATTTGCATTTCAAATGACTTTCTCAGATAAATTAAATTCATATTATGTGACTTAAAATATTTTCAGTTGTGTGATAGAATAATATGTGATAGAATAATGTGACATAAAATTTATTACATAACAGCATGTTACATTAAAATTAGCTGGTTTCATTCATTTACAGTTGTGTGCATGTGCAAAAAAAAACATTTCAATGGCATTAAATCTATTTAATTAGTCACATTCATTGTAAATACCATAAAAATTAATTTACACATTTGAGTTGAGTGTCTTTAAAGGACATATATAATACATTTGATATTGTGTGCAGTATAGTATTGTCTATCCAAAGGTTAGTTATAAATACATATGAATACTTAATGAGATCATGTATTTAGCCTCAGACTTTCTTGATTCTTTTAAATAAACAGAAGTACCACACAGGGGCCCTAGAAAAGCGTGTGCAGTATTTGACTGATTCATAATATTTGATTTATTTATAGTTTGATTTGATTTGTTTTAGTTTGATGAGATGTTTTGCATACATTGCAATGACAGCCTTTCTTTGCTATTGCACAGATTTTCAGCTGTGCCCTGTAGGTAAGTGACTGCTACAGAATTGTACCACTCACTCGAAGTTAAGATAATGACCTTATTGAGTATTCATGCTCGAAGTGTTGTTTTTACATGTTGGTCTAATGCGCCTCTCTCCTTGTATTTATGTCTACATTTCAAACAGAATTATAGGGCTAAAATATGCCACAAATCTCACACCACACTGGAGCTGCACTCACAGGCTGATTTAAGGGGAGTTTAAATGAACTGGCTTGATTTAAAAGAGGAGTCCAGGCCCAGTTAATGTCAGCAACAGTATATTTGCCACTGTCTCAGATGTAGAGGAAGTGGGGAAAATCTTGTAATGATGAAGTGTGAATGGATTACTGTACGTAGAAGGAATTAACTAAAGACTGCTCGAAACGCTAGAGATCTGCTGCTTTGCGTGTGTTGACCAAGGTCAATTGACCAAGATTGACCAATATATTTACACATTAATCTGATAGTATTGATAGTAGTTTTTTGAAATAAAAACTCAATGTGAATTGATGATTATTTGAGACCCACGCTGGCAAAATGAGTCAGAATGTGTACGGGATAATTACAAGCTACAGGAAAACAAGTGAAAAAATGTCAATTTTGGTCTGTTTTAAGGTTTTCACAAAAATTAGTTCATCAAGCCCTTGTATAGTGATCACAATACTCCAAATAGTTAAAATTATGTATACATTTTGTGAGAGGTGTACCTTCCTAAATCTTTTCTTTGTTTTGCTAATCGATAAACAAAGTGCGGTTTTATCTGCACTCTTGTGCACAATGTGACTAATTTGGCTCACATGTTTTGTTTGTTTTTGTTTGTTAAGTTTCACTTGATTTATTTATCAAGTTTAATTTTTACAGGTTATGATTATGTTGTGTTTCTTTTGTTCATTTTGTTTGTAAACTTTTATTTATTTATTTATTTATTTTCTTTTGTTTCAGTTGGAATGTATATTTATTTTTATTTATTAATTACCCTACAAATGATGAATTTAAAAAATCGCCTGATTACCTATTTGCATATGGATGAAAAAGCTTGCCACTCAGATCCCATAGAGGATGCACTGAAAAGGCCTCATAGATTCACTAACTGCACCTGTGGACATGCACATTTAGAGTTCTGCTTGTTTACTGTGTGTGAACAAGTGACTGTAGCCTGTTTTCAAGTACCTTGGAAGGACCTCAACATTCAGTATTTTCAGTGGTGGAAACAGCTGGTGGTTACAGCGTTTATTATTCACCTTTCATCCATGTGAATTGTGGTTTGTTGTATAAAAAACAAAACTCCTTCAGTACATGGAACTTTTCCCACTTTCCACGTCTGTAAGAGTTTTGATTGTTGGAGTTTCAGTGTAGTCATTAAATTTCAGAGTCATCACTTTTGGCAAAGTCATTATTAGATGGAATACTTGCTGTATAGTCAGGGACACAGAGATGAACTTAAACATTGTGGGGGTGCACATTATAAACCCTATTAGCTTGACTCATGAATATTAAATATGTAATGTATTGCAGGATTATGGGTGCCCGCCATACCCAGAGGAAAAGTTTTATTTCTCAGAGGTTGCTCTATAGAGATTTGGTGGAGATCTCAGTTGTAACATCAATTGTTTCTGAAGTTTCTCCTAAAATTGCTTAGAAAATAGAAACAATTAAGATAATTGTTAAAATACATTAATTTGTATGGAACTGTAAAATTAATGTAGATTGTGGCTGAAATAGTCTGGATTTGAGTAAATTTGGGTAAATTTGATGAGTAGTTTGAAGTCATATTGAAATCTTCAGTAATCTTTGGATTGCAGACTTGGCAAATCTAAACTCAGTTTGTGAGACATTTGTGAGACTTTGGGTCTTTGTCTCTTTTGGGTCTTTGTCTCATTGTGTCTCATGATATATGAGACACAAGAGACTTAAGCAAAAGTTTCCATTTGCTCTCCATTTAATCTGATTTCTGTATAGGAGAGGTAGTTGGGATATTAAAGACATTGAGACAGTCCAATTCCAAAGCAATGAGTCAGCTGGAGGTTTCTGATTGGTTGAAGTGTCCTTGTTATTTTACTCTTCACACAACAGTTGAAACTCTTAAAATATTATGATTATTTACACAAGGTATTAGTGGGCACCTAAGATGTATATGATGGATATCTTGGAAACTTAAAATCAAATTGGGGGCTATGAAGTAAATGGTATCCCTGCTTACAGTGTAGTATCATCTCACATTTTCATTATGTTATGTGCTTTGGCACAGCCACTAGGCGTTCAAAGAGCATTTTCATGACACCAAACTGACATTCAGTGCTGTGCAGTCCCCAAATTAAAGGACCCCTCAGGTTCAGCTGTCATTTGCTAAGCATAGGCACCCTCTTGTAAACTGCGGCAGTCTAGTTACATAATGCTTTCCACAGAGACCTAATCAGCATAGGCTAACATTTAGGTGCCACGTCCTAAATCCTCTTTGCCCCGCATTCATAATCAGATAAGAACTCTTTGGATTATGGGTAACATTGTTTCCTTCGGCTTTGTAGTGGTTGCCGAGTGTTTCAATTGAAGGGGATGTTCCAGACGTTGCCCTTTGCTTGACAGTATGTGATCAAAAAAGCTTAAACTGTTCATATTACTACTGAAAACCTCTCTTACACATTTACAACCATTTAACATCAATTATAGATTTATAATCCAGAAATCCAATTCATGCCATGCTCACAGATCTGTATTATTTCAATCATGAAATCTTTGTCTCTAATGAATACATTAAATATTAAAGGAAAGCATTCAACATAAACCTGAATGGCTAAAATCAGATTCTACACTGTGAAAACTTGGACTGTATGGTTGTTACCTTGAAATTAAGGAGTGTAACTCTTTCACTCCAAAACATTGCTATGATTGACTGTCCCAACCAGCTTGACACAGCAACAATGTCTCAACCAATGGCTTGAGATTAAGCCAACTCTCTGTTTTCTGACCAATAAGAGATGGGAGGTGTGTTCATGGTAACTAGGAAACAATAATCAAGGGGCATAGATATTATTATTATTATCAGATAGTTATTTCTATATAATCTGACCCTTACAACAATTTTTGGTGTTATAATGCAGTTTAATCAGGTTAATTTAGTTCATATCATTATTTTTGTGACTTAAATCAAACCTTTAATTTAAAGCTTTGGTAGCTTACAAAATGTGGTGTAAAATATTTTTACAGTGTACAACTTTATACCCATTTTTATTTTGTAACCCAGAGCAACATGGTAAAGGCACTTGTGATGCAAATGGCAGAGTGATGATAAAAAGAAATGCTAACCAAAACATTAAGCAATAAGCCATGATAGAAACAAATCAGTGTAAATGACATGGGGATATGATTCAGCAGGCTTAGATTATTTTAGGAGCTTAAGTCATCTGAGGTGATCCCATTTGGTCAGCACAGGACAGGAAGAGTATTTAAGTACACAGAATAGTACATTTAACAGTTCACCAAGCATGAAAAATTTGTCATAATTTAGATGAACTGTTTCTTTAAGAACCCATGGCTTTTTGTATCTGGAGAGCAGGTGAGAAGGCAAGTTACTAAAGGGTAGAAATAGTAGAAATATCACTTGGTAGGAAACACAAGAAAGTGCTTCTTCCGATTGACTTATAACTGTTGATCTGCACCAATGAAATCCGTGGCATTTCTGATTTGCAGTTTTAATTATTTCGCACATAACACAGAAATCAATGGTCCCGGTAATTACGAAGGCATGGGAGTAAAAAAAAAAGAAAGAAGATTTTTCACACCGAGCTACACAAACATGCTTCACGCTCAGTGCTTTGTTTTAATGGCCCGCTGGTGAGAGACATCAGGACTGTTGGCCGAGGGTCATAACGTCCCCATGGGATGCCGCAGCATTGCACGGTACAGCTTAATTTTGTGCTCTGCCATGACTGAAGATGCCACAAAGAGAAGCAGACAGCAAAAACGTGGCACTTGCACATTAGTTTCTAATGTTGATGAAAGCCAATTTGTCAGAACAGTATGAATCTGCCAAAAATAACTGTGAAGAAATAATTTATTAAGTAATACGTAATGCAGATAACACATCTGTCAAAAACATTGGCGTTGTCACGGCAAAGATGGAGGAAAAAAGTAGAAAAACTTTTAATTAGTGGAAATAATAAAAAAGTGTATCAAAAAGGTGATGTTTGGTTTCACATTAGGCATGATATAAATACAGAATTGTTTTATGTGTTAAATGTACACATACAGATACAGTTGTCATTGATTAATTTCCACTAGTTCCACTAACTAATTAAAAATAATGTTTTGATATATGATCTAATAACATTACTGCAAGAACATTTTTGATAACTTGAGAGAACTTTTGAAGAACGTTAACATTTACATTGTTGGTTAGATTATCTCAGGAGCTTAAGTCACCTGAGGTGATCCCATTTGGTCAGCACAGGACAGGAAGAGTATTTAAGTACACCGAATAGTGCATTTAACAGTTCACCAAGCATAATTTATACAAAGTCATAATTTAGATAAACTGTTTCTTTAAGAATGAGCATGTTTTTACATTTACAACCAACATTCTGAGAACGTTCCCTAGTTTCCTAGTTGGGCTGCATATTCCTAGAGGATGCATATTGGACTTGAAAGTGCTCTTGACTGTCTCAGTTAAACCATTTGTGCTTGCTGTAAAAATGACTCATGCTCTACTGCCCTCAACATCTCCCCCGAAAGTAGCACAAAAGTTCCCTCGTGATGGAGGCCTTTTCCTTTTCTCTGATATGGTCTGACACATCACAACGAACATTAGTCTGCAACTTCTTCCCGAGCTGTATTTTTCTCGAGGTGTGGGAAGCGCTGAAATCTTGCACCTCCTGTCATCTGTCAGGCTTGAGAAGACACGGTGGCGTATTGGCACCTGATGCAGCACTTCTATATTTGGTTGGTAGTCAATCATGTTTGTGAATCAGTCTGGTACCGATTTCTTCAGGTGTCTCTGCTGTGATTGGCCACCTGCTGCTGGTCATTGTCAGGGGGCAGGAGGTGTGTTGCTGCCACATCCCTCACAAAACACTCACAGTGGGAAGGGTGGTGACTGATGAGCTAATTGGCTTGTGAAAACACCACAGTGGATGTCGGCAACAGCCCCTTGGGTTGTTTCTGTCCTTGCTGGCAAAATAAAACAGAAGAAACAGCTGAAAGTGGGCAAAAAGGAAGGAATACTAATTGACTACATTTTTCACCCCTCTCCGTGAAGAAAGACCAGTGTTTGCAGTGTTGCCATGGAGACCCAAAATGGTTTGGAGGGTATGAGTCTTATTGCAGTCTTAAAGGAATAGCCCACCCTAATGTTGTTCTAAACTCATTTGATGCTCCTACCTCTGTGAAACACAAAAGAAGACGTTTACCATCAAAATCATCTTCTTTAGTCTACCACTGCTAGCTTTATGTATGGAACACACTAATAAGTATAATACTCTTTTTCTGCTGTATCTGTCAAATCTCATTTACATTTTTTTGCAATCAAATGTGGCATATTCAGGCTTAGAATAAAAACAGTTTATAAGTTGTGTGTATGTGTACGAAACTGAAAACAAAAGAAAGTGTCAGAAGTTTATTTATATTTACAGCAATTTATAAATAACGTGAAAGTGTTTTGTTCTGTCATTTTAATACTGATAGTTTCTTGAAAATGCTGCCGTAAGGGCAAAAACAATGCTGGAACACTGTGCCGCAAGGCTTTGTTTCTATAATTAACCTTTTAGGCTAGATAAAGAGGATTTCAGAAAGCTTGTGAGTGGGCGGCCGTTTAGTGCATATTGCATTTGATAATTTTCTTCCATTTGATAATAGAGATTTGGTTTAAACAAGGAGAACGTTTTTGTAATCATCCCTGTGAGAGTCCAGACGGGTGCAGAAGAGAAAGAGAACAGATGATGATACCCAGCAGCCTCCTCAGACGTACTCACAATACACGCTTGTTCTTGCCTTCCTGGCACCTACACGGCCCCATCCACTCTACAAGCCAGGCCTCTCCATCTGCCAGACAGAAACAGTGGTTGGGGAAATAATTGTTGTGTAGAAGAGTGATTATAAGAAACTTGTTCCTGCTGTTTCTGTGTAGAGTCAAAAAAAATATTTTGGAGAGTGAAGGGAAGATTAATTATCAGGTGGAAAAAAAAGCCCCGCATGGGAAATTTAGGAGTGAGGAAAGGTGAAACTGTGCCAACAGTTGGACAAGTGATTGTTAATGATTGAAGGGTGGAGCGAAAGGGGGGAAGAGACTGAAACTGAAAGAATTTTAAGCGCTCCCAACGGTATTTGTGTCATAACAGTGATTACATTTTTGACTCCATTTAACGAGATCAACAAAAATTTAGGATACAGTAATTCATTTACAATTTAACGTAATGGGACAATGCAGTAAACATTAAACTATGCCCTTAAAAGTAAAGTATAGTAATTTAAGTACAGTAATTTATAGACAGGACTCACATTCACACAATTTTATAGCACTTACTATGTGCAAACAATTATTTTTAGGATTTTTAGGAGATATCATTTTAGACAAAGCTGAGTGAAATGGTGGCGCAGGCCAAGTATGGTGACTCTAAAATTATCCTCTGCATTTAACCTATCCAGTTAGTTAGTTATCTCGTTACACTCTGGAGTAACGAGTAGTGAACACACACTGCAACCGGTGAAACCACACCTGGAGCAGTGCGCACCTTGGGAGTAAAACTCAGTTGTTTCCTGACAGCATTGGGATTATCAATGACAGCATTATTTCCTGACAGCATTATCGAATCAGTTCTGACTATAGCTCTTTGAGCAGTAGACAACAACTGCCCAAAGCTGATATTCCAGATAGCAAGGGGACATTGATGCAATGTTGAGTTTTGATCTTTCATCAAATCATTATTTGTCTAAGACTGACATTTCACATTTTAAAACTAAAAGTATTTTAAAAGTATGTTGAATCATCATTGGTGGTGACAGTGATATTAAATCAACATCGTTTCAATAGTTCTTATATGACAGAGCAACCACTGAGCAATAATATCTATCCTGGGAGTGCTTTAAGAATATACAAGCTTCACATTAGTGCTTTTTAAAACCTCAAAGCGCATTTTCTGTTTGCTTTGCTTACTGTAAGCACCTTTCTCCCATTTTGTTTTTAAACTGAGGGTTGAGTAGTGCTAATCAGTATCATGTCATAAAAGCTGATAAAACCCATCTTGTACTGACCCTGAAACATTAATTCAAAGAGAGAGAGCAGATGTAGGCATGTGGCAGACTTCACTCAAACTGTTACTAACCTTGTAGTGTTTTACACCAGGGGACACAAGCTACTACTCTTTGTGTGGGCCAGTGGCAATTAAATGTCCTCACAGTATATTTAGCGGGTGCCTGTATGCAGTGCCCTTACTCTCCTGAGCTCTGCACCTTTTCTGGGCCCTAAAAGACAGTGTCCTTATCCAGTCTGTGACTCTTAATGAGCTTAAAGCCCAGGGTGCAGCTAAAGGTACCACATAGATCTGATAGAGGCAGGGTCAACTGTCCCAGATGACACTTCACGGTCAGAGCAACATAACCCCTGTTTAACCGACAATCTAACACATTTTTTGGGCCTAAGGGTCACTGCAAATGTCAAGGAATAAAGGTACAGATGTAGTGTTGGTACAACAAGGAAAACTTTGCATGTTCGTTCACTGTCCTTCCTGTTTGTCTTTGTAAGTCTCCTCCCACACGCTTGGAGCTCCAGGTGCTATTTTTTCCACACAGAATCTAGTGTCACAGTAGGCTGTTTGTCTGAATTTAGTGGCTGCCAAAATATTGCATTTCTTCTTGGTTTGACATAGTGTTAAACAGGTCTGGATCAAAAGACCATGTGTCCCCCAACAAGTTCTTTATGAACATACAATCCCCTCTAGGAATAAACTGAATAGTAAAATGTGTTTAAAAGACAAAATTCTGTATTTTTAGCCAATTAGAAAAGTATTTATGGCATTAAATTTTGATGTCCAGTATTCTTTATTGATTTTTTGAGAATTACAGAGCAAATCTTTGTCTGAGATTAGATAATCGTTTATGTAATCTGTATTATGTACATGTACATTGTCAATTTCTTATAGGATAATGCAGATTACAGCAGGCTTTATAATGTGAAAGTCCAGAAACCATGTCTCATATTCCATCGCTCTGATTATTTCAATTTGTTTATTCACATTTACATGAGTCAGTTTCATATGGCGTTTTCTTTCAATCTGGGCTGCAAACCAGCCTGAACAGTTGGCATGTTCAGAAAATGACCTTGATATTCGGTTTTTCCTTGTCTCCTAGACTGACAGGCAAACTCAGATTCAGAAAGCTAGTTTCACATTTAATATGCACTGATGTGTTGTTTTAAAGATGAAAGATCATTTCTTCACACTTTCAGGTTACATAAAAGACACTATTTTTACCATAAAAGGGCTGGATGGTGAAGTAACACCAATCGTTGAAGCAGGATTTTAACCCTAATAAGTGGAGGTATGGAGCTCAGGATTGGAGTGCTGTCCCAGCTGGCTGGGTGGGTGGAAACCCCTTTACAATCCAGTAATCTTCTTTTGTGGTATTAAAAAGTCTTGTGCTACAATTATTGCTGTAGCCCTTTTGTCCAATTATGTTTAGGTCTGGTCAGACTGTCAAAGAAGTAATAAGTTGATCATGGCATGTAATCAATTAGTTGGCTTCGTGCATCAGAACTAGTCTATCTGTCTCATTACCTGCCTTTGCCCTTCTGTGTCCTAAACAAAGCTTAAGGACTAATGAGACTGCATTACTGTGGCTGCAGGTTGCCTGAGTTAGCCTTTTATTCTAGCATATGCTTCTTAAAGACAAATTACAAAGGGAACGCAAAGACCTGAGCACAGCTGGGTTTAAAGAGCAGATAAATGCTCTCTCACACAATATTATTAGACATAACGGGTGCGCTTCCTTCTGTCTTAAAATGTAAGCATCATTCTGCCTTATACGATACATAATTCATATAGTTCATAGTTCATTGATAATGCCATTCCACGATGCATTGCAACAAACAGTGGAAATATTTCTTTAAATTGGATGGAGCTGAGGGATGTTTTATGTATTTTTTAATTTTCTGTTTGTACTAAAAAGTGTTTATTGGAAACGGTCCCAATTCATTAGTTCATGTATTTTTTCTTCCAATATTCATGTGTGCTGTCAAAATATTAAACAGGCAGAGATATCTGGGAAATAAAATTTCTTTGTATAATTTGGAAATTATAAATTTTTTATCATATCAGCAGATTAAGTTTATGTATGTTATCTCACATGTGGATTGCGGTTAGCTTGCTGTATTTTATACTGCCTGTATAAAACATAGAGAATAAGTCAGCTTACAGTTTTTTTTGACACTGTAAACATACTGTATAAGGTTTTCAAATGGCAATAAATGCTTTGTGGTTGCTTGTGGGCAACATGTAAGAGCTAATGTAAAAAAGCTCAATTTGGCTGGCAAATGCCTTATAACAATAATACAGTAATCGCCATCTAAATTAGAAATGGCGTTTTTTCTTCCGCCAGCAAGGATAAAGTTCCTGTCCACGTTACATACTTTTTTTTACCTTAGTCTTTTTATATATATATATTAAACAGTGTTTTTAAAAGCTTAACTTTTCAATATTTACTCTAATTTCTTTAAACCAGTAGGTCAAACATACACAAGGGCTTTTTGCGTACTTGTTTCAAATGAATCGTTCCTGTGTTTGTTTAGTGCAGCAAAATCTCCAGTTCGCCCCTCTGTCTGAACTGGCATGTTCTATAGAAAGCAGCTGAGCACTTTACACTGAAATATTAATGGAAGAGACATCCACTGCGTAAAAACAGCACTGCAAGACAGGATTTGATGTTTATGAGCAAAAATAGAAAAAAAAGAAAACATCAAACTGAAAATCTAACACAGGCTGCTTTCTAAGGAATGCTTAAAAAAATTCAAAGAAAACCAGCAGCGGTCGGTTGTGGACACAGATCGATGATATGATGCTGATGATATAATAACAATACAAAGTGACAAAGAGCAATATTTGTCTACATTTATCTACTAAATATATATAACATAGTGCAGTTTTTGAATGACTCTGGTGGTCTGTTGGGTTGCTTTCAGGACATGTTTAATCCCTGTAAGCCTATATTTAACCCCTCAGGGAATCCTGTAAGGCAACGGGTGGCAATAGACATTAGACCACTATCGTCTCCATAAATCACAAAATCCTATCTCTCTAAAACATAAACAGTTGCCAGCCAGTGTTGTATGGATGTTATCTGAGATTGTCTGATGTTTATCCTGTCTACAGTCAATGGTGATGTAATACAGGAAGTTTAAAACCTCCCAGACTGTGCAGGGTAAGTTTAAGCACCTTTGGATTTGAAGGTCATGGTTTTGATCCCTGGGCCTGATTGACTCAGATCTAAGCCGACCATGCGGAGGCCATGAAGACAAGAAAAATCTTGTGCTGACAGAGCAAAAAAAAAACAACTCTTTCCACTCACAGAACATTCTAGTGGTTTTCCACAGATGGGTTACGACCCAAATGTTCTGATGACTGACAACCTGACGGATGATGACAAAGATCTTTATATCAGTTTTTCTGTGGCAGTTGTAAGATAAAATCCCGACTCTCACTGCATCTCTATTCTAAACCTGCCTGCATGAGGTTATTCATGCCTTGCATCTCTCCCTCGTTTCTTCTACCTGTCCTCTCTGCCGCCCACACGCCCATCTCCAACTTCCACAAAGCATTGCAGCTCTGCCTTCTGAAGTAATTTGGTGACAAGCCCTAGAGCCTCAGAGGAGTCCTGACACGCCACCAAAATTGTGCAGTGTCACATCGTCAAGCGCTTACAAAGAAATATAAGAGATCAAATGATTGCAGATGATGTCTGTACACAGTGTTTGCTGTTTCAGGTAAATCAGCTGTCCTGCCTTCTCGGTAAATCTGCAGCCTGGCTGTCAGATATCTTGTGCTGAAACAATTCTTAAAATACTGATCCATACAGAATGAAATGCACTGTTTTGCCACACATTTGCAAAATTCAATTATGCCAAACCAGATGCCCAAAACAATTAGCAATTTTGTGCAGTTCCTGATCTAGCAGGCAGTGTGTGGGTTGTGGGAGATGCAGAAAACAACTGTGATCTAGCATACTTTACTGTAACTAAAACATTGCTCCACCACAGTGAACCAGGTATCTAAATCAGCTGTTTAAAATTTACATTCCAGTTTTATGTATTTGGCAGACACTTTTATCCAAAGCAACTTACAGTGCATTCAAGCTATATATCTTATCAGTATATGTTTTCCATGGAAATTAAACTCGTGACCTTTGCACTGCTAACTCAATGCTCAACCAATTAAGCTACAGGAATGCTGTATTAAACGCGCTTGACTACACTACACATATGGATAGGTGGCTGGTTATTACTCTGTTCTCCATTGCTTGATATTAATTTGATGAATTACGGATGAACAGAGAATGTTGTCATTGTTTGTATCCTTGGTGCTGAATCTTTGCTTTACTAGTTTGGTTGCTCTTCACCTTACTGAACTCTGATCACTCTCAAGACTGCAAGTCACATCTGACGCAACAGTTTAAGACGTATTAGGGAAATTAGGGAAGTGAGTGGCGTGCCTGCTGTAAGCCGTCTATTTTAAGTTCCGTTTCCAGTGCAATAACTCTAAACTGGAAGGCTGTAGTAGATGTAGTAGATCATTTTGTTTGCTTTTCATTATAGAAAGAAAGCCGTACTTAATTCACATGGAGAGAGTGTAAGTGCTGAGTGGCAGGTATTTTAATATGTACAACGTTAGTGATGACTATCAGGGTGCTACAAAGAGGTATCCTGGACTAGTGTTCACACATTAAAATTAACCATCACAAAAATAAATATTTTTAAATTTTAAAATAGCCTTCCCAGATAACAATTTTAGGTTGTAAGAACATTTCCCCTATGTTTACATTAAGTAACAAAAGCATTAAAAATGGTATTTTAAATGTTCTAGGAATGTTCAAACCATCAAGTTTTTTAAATGTTGTATTAACATTATTGCTTGGTTATAAGAACCATTTTTTAATTCTGTGACATTTTTACAATGCTGCACTAACAAATTAAGAATAACGTTATTGATATATATAGTATAGAACATTTTTGATATCTTTGAGAGAACTTTTAGAGAACATGAGCCAACATTCTGGGAACATTCCCTTTTGTGCTGGGTTTGTACCAATGATGTCTGCCAAAAATGTAACGCTATCATCATTTATTCTCCTATGTAGGAACACAAAATGAAATGTTAGGCAGAAAGTTGGGTACCAACAGTCTCGGTCCCCATTAAGTTTCATTATATGGGAAATAAAAGAACAGCGTCAACATAAAATTGTTCCTTGTGTGTTTCACAGAAGAAAGTGACGTGGGTTTGGAATGACCTAAGTGTCAGTAAATAATGACGGAGCTTTCATTTTCGGGTGAACTAACCCTTTAAAATACTACCTCTGTGGGCAGTTCCAAGAAGATTTTGGAACACAGAAACTGTGTATCATTTTTAAAGCTGTTTATTGCTGCATATCTCATAAACTCCATTCTCAGCGGAAATGAACACCAGCCAGTTACAGGCAGGCTTTCCCACTGAGTCTCAATCCACTACCCAGCACAGATGAAGTCTAATGTGTTCTTCATGGTACAGCACCATGCCGACAGGGTCCATTACCAAGGCACCACACCGGAATGTCCTTGCTATGTCATTTCAACAGGAAGGGAAGGGCGACTGCAACACAAACTAATCTGGGAGGCGTTACCCATGATTCCCTGTGCCACCACAAAGGAAGTGAGTCTCTGATGGTAAATTTGCCCCCTGGCATTAGTCTACAAAAATGGTTGGCGCCAAACAGAGCCACACGTACTTGTGCTTGCCTATTCAAGAGGACGCAGGACCAGCCAATCCTTTACACACCCAAGCGTTCTTAATAGAGCTGATCTAAGATCAGTATGAAAAGGTGAGCTGAGCCATGCTAGGCATCCTGATGCGTGTGCGTCAGCTGAATCATCACCTGCTGCGGCTGCTCATAGCTATTCGCAAAAGGCTTAGGAGCTGAAAATAGCAGATAGGTCATCAGACAGGAAGGATTTTAATAACAAAGTGTTGCTTAATCACATATAGTCAGCTCTCCATGGTCACTAGTGGCTATTGTAGTACTCAAAGAGGGTATGTTGCAGAACAACAATCGTTTACTGCGTGAGTTATATTTAATTCCAGAACAAAACAAACTGTACAAAAAAAATAAACAATAAACAAGCCAAGAGACGTGTTCTACACTGACTATATAAAACTAGTGTACACTGTAACACAATACCTAGCTGCCGCACTGCCTACTACATAGACATCTGCTTTCTAAAGCATTATCATAGCCATAATGGGGTGATTTAGAACAGATTACATAGACAACAGCACTGTACTTTAGTAAGCACACAAATACATAGCACACACAGGGTGCTATTTTTGCTACTTTTTATTGATACGTAGCATAAATTAAATATATTTACAATCAGTTTGCTCATGGTATCAAAAACATGCCTACAATGCCATAAATGCTGCCTCTGTAGGCTGCTTACTAGGCTTTGGAACAGAGCAAATGTTTACGCACAATCTGTTTACAGTGATGTGGAACCTTGTTTAAATAGCAGTGCAGATGTCCATCTGCACAGCGCTGGGGGCTCCAAAAAGAACATTTCTAACATTTGGACACTAACATTTGTTGCATCTGGGAATTTTCCATTTCACCATTGTAGTTATGCTGTAACTACAAGTGCATTGATTTTCAAAACAAAGCCATTGCTGGTGAGGCAATGATTTTCTTATTCTTCGGAACATGGTGAGGTCCTCCTTGTTGAGAGCTGGACATTATTTTTAGACGTTCGCGGAAGGAAAAAAGAAGTAACCAAGACAACAGTGAATTCCATCTACAGGCAGTAGTAGGCAGTTGGCAATGTGATCACCTTTAAAATAATTTTTTTGCATGCAGTGAAGTCATTGCGTCTCTTATTCACATAGCACATTTTATACCCAGAAGCACAACAAGATGTACTTTAGTTTGTCAGTTGGACAAATGACTGTGTGTAAAGCATCAATAGTGAATTCAGAGATGTACACATATAGCCCTGTAGTTTGACAAAATAATCCAGAACCTTCCTCTACAAATGACATTAGTGTTAATAAACAGCCCCTAGTGACACTTTATGACACCACGGACAAAGGCGTTTTAAATTAGCACTTCATTAAAATTTTTGAAAATAATAGTAATATAGTATTTTTTTAAAATTCAGTTCAACTAGTGGCAAATTTAGTTAGTTACTTCGCAGCACAATATTTGAATATTAAGCGTGTTTGTACTCAGAGGAACGTTGCAGAGTTTTTGGACTATTGACTGTGGATGACAGGAGACAACAGTCATTGTGACTAACAGACAATAAAAAGGGTAATTTGGGCCATAGTTCGAGCGATTATGACTGCTAGGAAGTGATTACACTTTCGAAATGCGCACTTAATAAAAAAGTCTTGGCAGATTGTCTCTTTTATAGAAGATGGGATATAACGTTCTCAATTAAAAAGTACGCGCAGCTATGTACTGGATTCCAGCCCTGCTGAGGGAGGCTTATGCCCCCTTCATTGAGCACCCTAATCAATGCCAATTCCCTTGTGAGGTAGGTCACCTGGCATCTTTTAACATAATTGATTTCCACCTGTAATCATCGCATTTTACAGTGTATTCAATGATCTCTGGCTACAGTTTCTACTATGCCCACAGGAGCTGTTTACTTGTGTGTGTACTTCTAATATGCGTACCTTTGTTGATGAAATATTCAATAGCAGTAAATGCAGCCTTAAAGCTGAAGTTGAAGGCACAAATATGTTTAGTTTATGTTAGTTTAATTTATTTACGTTCATCTTCAAAGCGCTACTGTCATTTTTAAGTCAAATGTAAACCGCACAATGTTATTTGATCGTATGTAACTCATAAACAAGCAAAATTGGTGAAAATATAGAAATTTATTACACAATCATTCTTCTGATTGTAGATATGGTTGTATAACATGTTTACATGTTCCCACATAAGAAGAATATGTAAAGGTTTACTTTAACTTTGTAAGTGTAATAATTCTAAGTTTTGTAGTGTAACAATCATTGTACATTCAAAGTAATTTTGATGGTATCTTTCTAATTAATGAGGGACAAACTGGTTTTAGTCTATTTTTGATAGCTATGACAATATGCAGCATTTTCCTAACAGCTGAAGAATGCACGGCTCTGTGCAGGTTGACTTGATTCTGTCTAAAACATATTATTTTAATAAAAAACTTGGTGTTACACGTAAGTCTGTTTTACCTTACGGCAAGGGCCTTTTCTGTTTAACATTTCACAGAGGCAGTTAAAGGCCATCCTCCCGGGCCCTTGTTACATAGTGGGAAATGTTCGGCACACGTCCCGTCTGACGCAAGAGTCAACTTCCCATCATTTTAACGCGACTAGTTTGACCTTTTCTAACAAGCTTTACGCACACAAATGACGTTCCATCACCGCAACTGCAACGTCAATTTTAGGTAAAAAAAGGTTCTGAAGGGGTGAAATAAAGGCGATGTTTGTTCATTCGGGCTCCTGCGGCGAGGATTTATCTGCCCTTGCGTTTAAGTTCATTTGCATTTCCTCTATTTCACAGTCTTAGGAAAGAATTTTTGATTTGCAGTTTTTTGTCCTTGGCCCATTGTAGCTTTTCCGCAGTCTCGCAACCCATTCTACTGGTTCAGATAGCGCATTTCTCAATAACTATTGATTCCTTATCAGACTTAAGCTGGTGTTGGAGTTTTGGCTTCTGTCTAGCCTGGCACTTTATTTAAATTTAGACGATTTCATAAGTTAAACATTAGAGTGCATTTACGTCTTTATCCTTGACAGCTTTCAACCTCAGCACACTTACTGCTGATGGAAATGTGCCGAATACTTAGGTGACTAAATGTGCTCGAACAACCTTATTTAGTACAAGAGTGATTTTTAAAGCTCTGTTTCAGGCATTTAAATTTGGAGGTGATATGTTGTCAGCATTAGCACAGTTAGAATGTATTTTATTTTATTTTTGTCATACTAGAAACTACTTCAATGTAGTTTCTAGTATCTTTTGGACAGTTGATGTATGTATTTAAAAAAAGAAAAGAAAAAGGACATAGAGTTTGTTTGGATATATCTAGTGAAAAGTGATATTGGGGACTTTGTTTGCCCAGACAAAAGCATTTTGATCTCTCTGGCTCTGAATGCTTGTTTATGTGTTTGTGTAGCTGAGCTGGTAGTGCATGGTGCTAGCAGTGCACATACTGATAATATGTGTACTTGTAACACACTGTAAATTGGTTTGGATCAAAGTATCTACCAATAAATGAATATAAGTGTATTTATACCAAGTAGTGTATTGTTGGTACAATATTTAGAAATATGTCAAAAATAAATATCTTCTGTAGTATTTTAATTGTTACCCCTAGATAGTAGAAGATAGTTTAGATTAGATTCACCAGGATACCAATGATTGTAATTAAAAGTCAGAGTTTTCGAAATCAAGACTCATAACTGAGTAATTACATATTTACATATGTCAGCAATTGTTTCATGTTTCACAAAATTCCTTATGATAAAATAAAAGACACAATTGAGACAGTTGACATGTCAATGAAATGCCATTAGGTCTCCTGAGCCATGAAGTTGCAGTCAACCCGTAGAATTGCCCTAGATTCTGATTCAAATCTGTTTACATTTGCTCTTGAATGTCACGTGATTATAATGATTATAGTGCTACATAGTGGTTTGTAGTTGTGCTTTAATAGTTTTTTAATTTTCTCATTCATTGAATTTTTTTCTGACCTTCCTAGTTTGTCACTGTTATTGCTGCATGAAATAACTGGACCGCCGCTGTTTTACATACAGGGTTTATGTTGAAGGGCATAGCTTACGGATCTTACAAATATTCCAGATATTTCCATTTGTTCCCAGCAGACTTCCCTGTGGGTGTTCCAGAACTGTGTTTATGCTGTCGGTCAGCTTTGCCGCACTGTTTTGGAGATGTGACCAAACTGTGTGATACTTCAAACACCCCTCTAATATTTCACTCACTCTATGTTCTCGCTCGCCTTTCTTCTTTCCCTTTTATCTTCTTACTCTTTATCTCCATCTCCTCCCTCTCTCTCTTTCTTTCTCTCTTTCTCTCTTTCTCTCTCTCTGTCTCCTATTCTGCAGTGACCTAGCCTTGACTCATCTCTCTCTGGCCACCTCCTATGGTACTTTTTCATTAGGAGTTAAGAGACTGTGGAACTTCCCTGTTATGTGGCATTTCCTAAAAGTCTTTGAATAACAGTTGGCCTAAACTAAGTGCCAAGGTAGCGTTCAATGTCTCTGGCAAATACGAGGGTAGTACATAGTCTACCCACATTATGATGTCATCACAGCGGCCCACACTCCAGTGCTCCATTTTCCTGACTCACAGGCAGGCTTTAATGTGCAAGCTTCATGCAAGCTTTAATGTGAGGTTTTACTTTAAAGTCTGCTTTCCAGGCTCCTTCAGAGCTCAGCTATGAGAAACAACAGGCATCTGATTGCGCTACCAGCCACCAGCCACCAGCGTCCGTAATGAACAAACATGGAGTTCAGGCAGCGGTCCTCTGTGATAAGACTTTGGGATGTGACTTTTTGCATTATGGGATGTGTAGAATACTAAATGTGCATCCAGCACCAACCAGCTAACAGGGAACATTCTCAGATCATTGGCTAATATTCTCTAAACAATTCAACAACAACAACAATTTCTTTTAAAGTTATCAAAAATGTTCTTGCAGTAACGTCAGTAGAATGTTTGTGTAACATTTTGTATATCAAACTGTTTTAAAAACATTACAGAATTTAAAATGTTTAATAACTGACAATAGCATTAATACAACGTCTAAAAACAAATGTTTCTAGAACAATAAAATTAACATTTTTTATGTTTTTGTTACCTAATAAAATGTTAGGGAAACATAAAATCTACCTAAAATTGTTAGCTGGGAAATTAAATTGTTAGCTGGTAAGGGCCTTGAGGAAATCTGGAATTTGGGATCTTGACCTAGCTCTCTCTGTACATGCCCTGAGGGTATACATTGCAGAATGATTTAGTGCATCAGTTCGGGATGGTTATTGCGGCCTGGGTTATAAAGGGCAATTGACTGTGATGCTTCTGTCACATTCCCAAATAAAATCCCCCGCAGACATGAGTTCTCACCTTTATTTCCATGTCAAACTCCACTATCTTTATAAAGCACTAAATGTTGGCAGGAGGTCTCTGCTAGATAGATTACCGCGGTCTTTAATGAAATGAGATTAAGGGGTTTACGGTAATGGTTTTACAAGGTAATCACGGAAAGGTGTGTGTGTCCGGGTGCATAAGTCGAGGGAGGTTTCAAGAATAATTGTCTGGTGTGATTCGACTCAATCAATAATCAGAGCCAATTAGGTTTCCCGGAGTAAAATCAATGCGGTATGGAATACATACAGGGTGTGTCAACACACGCCCATCACCCAGGTCATGCGGACACTGTTTATTGATATTGTAATCCATGAAGAATGGCCAAAATGACGAGCTAGAGAAGCTTGGTGAACCAGGTCTTCTTTTTGCCTAATATTAATTTGACATTACAGTCATGGGTGGGAGAGCAACTCAGACTGACGTATCTTCCTTTTGCAGTAACCATCATTTTCCGGTTCCATTTGTCAAGCCAGGCACAGGGGACAGCTTGTGATTAATGTACGTTTTATATGAGCGAACACGTGTTCCGTTCCCCCCTCCCACCTCGCACTCTCGCTGCTCACGCTGGCATTTGACACAGACACCTGTGTCTGCTGAGAATTTTGTATTTTTACCTCTTTGCCAATGACACTTAATACCCAGAGCTTCTTCTGATTTATGCTGTTGATTGTGAATATGAGGCAGCTTGTGTCGCATTGGCTGACAGATGCTTAAATTCTAACTGAGGGATTACGGGACTTGATGTGCCCATGATACAGTGTTAATTGATTTTCTTGGAAAAAAGGCAGATAAAAAAAGGAAAACTTGGCTTCCTACAAGATGAGATGCCACATGCTTCCTATATTTTCCAAAATAAGCCAGAGTGTGTCTCTTGACTGTGTCGTAATGTTCCCACTTGACACTCTGAAGCTTTTAAGCCTTTGGTAGACACACCCTTTGACATGTGCAGAGTAACCGCAGAAGAGATTATGGCAGCAATTATGAGGGGCATAGAAGAGGCCAGTGCAATTTGTAACTCATATTATTGTATATGCACTTCTGTGATGTTTGTATAACTATGAGTTTTTATTACCTAGCTGAGAAGACCTGAGCATTATGACCTGAGATTGAAAGCACAAGCCAAAATATTGTTTTTCAATTACTACAATAGTTTTCGGAAAAAAATATTACCGCAAAAACTCATGCTCTTGCTTTTTGTTAATTTTTAGTACAGTAGCTTAGTCTTGCTCATGTATTCCTAACAGTTGTGTACAAATGCTGATGTACACATTCAGAACTTTGTGTCATCCTCCACAAAAACAGACCAAAATATTAATGGCTTATTTTGCACTATAGAGTTTTTTGTCCAGTCAAATTCTCTCTAGAATGAAAAAGTCACTCCCCTGCAACTGACTAGCAAGTAGCAAATCATGGTTCCTGGCAGTGACAAAACTGAAGCCTGCTGGCTTTTTTAAGCCGTTCATATGTCCTGCCAAAATTCATACGTGTCGGAGCTGTTCTTTTCAGCAGGGTACCCACACAAATGTCTATTACATCCACTGCAGTTATCTGCTGGTGGATGTGGTTGTTGTTTTCCAGGGAGAAGCCACTGTCCCACCCCTCTGAGCATACACAACTCTCTGTATTGACTCACTGTATTGGGCTATTTAGCGCAGATGGCCGCACCTGGATTGTACCATGTGCGTTGTTTACCATCAAGCCATCTGAGCTCCACCTTGCTTGAACAGTCTCATTATCTCCTGCCCTCCTGCTATCGGAACACAGCAAACCTGAGAACATAATAAATGATTTACACACTCATATTATGCACTAATGGAGGAAGACGGGTGCAGCCCAGCAGAGATGTTAGCTGGAAAGCAAAACTGCAATGCATTTTTGCTACCGGCTATCAGAAGTGAGTGGGCGCTGGCTGCGCAGCTTTTTGTTGCATGCGGTTGCTCCATTTTCAGACCAATTAAGTCTCTTATTTCATGTGAATGCATGAACAGTATTAAGATTTATGAATGCTTAACCACCAGCATGATTCTGTGAGAGGACATTACTACATGATATCCATTGCTGCTAGATGATTCATGGGTTTTATTCACCGTCTTTATACTGTGCACAAGCCTGCCTTTCTCCTGAGAACTTGT
This sequence comes from Botia almorhae, assembly GCA_036877575.1. Lineage (NCBI taxonomy): Eukaryota > Metazoa > Chordata > Actinopteri > Cypriniformes > Botiidae > Botia > Botia almorhae. The sequence continues at coordinate 47,257 of JAZGTJ010000270.1, forward strand.
GCTTTACACCATGAATCACTGTCCAAAGACATGCTCACTTTTAACTCTGTTCGATGGCTGTGCTGGGTCTATTTATTAGTCGGCTGTGCATGGTGGTAACTTAAAACTGCTCTAGGAAGCGAAACTGCTGAGCATTTAAAGGCTGAAGGTTTAGACTTTGTATTATGTAATATATAATATTATGCACTAATAGCCTCATAGATGATTAATTCATTTGAAATTAAATATAGGACGGGTTTGTATAAGAGAATTCTCTGTGATCAGCTCAATAAGGAATCCACTGCATATGTTAATCCCAGTGCTGGAAGTGGGCTGCAGATCGTTATAGAGTACTTGCAATTCTACGCTATTCTGCCGTACTGGCAGCTCTTATAAATTACTGGTTTTCTCTCACTCACTCTACTTGACAAAACAGTCTAGTTGCTCTCAATAACCAGCACTGTTTGAATTGAATCGATGCGTATTGTACTGTAGCTTAATATGGCCAACAGCCATCCAACCAGATATATAGCTTATGGCTAACAAACATTTTCAGTTGAAACATTCCATCAGTTGAATTGCTCTTGATTTTATGTGACACTAAGGGTCGGTCAATAGGTTAAAAGTGCATTAAAAGTTTAGCATGTTTACCCGCAACTATCTGCCATTAGCAAAATTCTTGGATATCTTTTAAAAGTTTAAATTTCATGAAATTTGAGTACTGGTTATATCTCTTAACAACATTTGTACCATATGAATTAATGTCTCAGAGACACCATTAACAAGTCTGTGACTAGAGGAGCTGTTTCAATATATCAGTGAACACAGACTGTCATAAAGGGATTAAGCCACCTACGGTAAAAAAGTAACTGTTTGTATCTCACTGAAATGCTAAAATTCAGCAACAAGAATTTGCTGAATTTTTCCTTGCAAGGTTTACTAAATGTATGTGAATCAGTCTGTCTGTCTCTCTGCTTGTCTCTGTGCCTGTCTGTCTGTCTAAGATTTCCTTGATTTAATTGAAGCCCAAAGGATGATCCTCAAATTGTACTAAGAACATCAGATTTTGCCCAAACGTCTGGAGTTCTTGTAATGACATTAAAGCAAAAGGGGCCCATACTAACAATACTATGATTATAAGACTACAATTAAAGAAATGTTGTTATTTTTAAAATTAAACATTAAAAGCTTTATATTAAAATTTGTACTCATTAATTGCTAATAATTGAATACACGTATTTAAAAAAATCATATTAAAACAAAACAAAGTAGAAAAAAAACATTTTTTTCAGAGTGCACTTTTGAACGTCACTCTGTGTGTGTTGAGTCTTCATTTGTCTGCGAGAGAACTTCTTGTTCTCTGCTCTGTTGTTGATTCAGTGTCATCTTATAGTAATGGTGTGAGATAAACCAATTACGAGTCTTTTACGTGGGCAGCGAGAAGTGCCCTCTCAGAAAACACAACAATGACAGTCGTATTAAGAGTCTCTTGTCTGTTGGCACTGAGCCCTTCCTTCACTTATGAGTGAAAAGCAGAAAACTGAAAGTTCAGGAGCAGCTCTTCAGAGAAGGAAGGATACCGCATTAATCAGTTACCGTTTTTGTACCTCACCCACACTTCCTCTATCTCCTCCCCTGCCGCAGGACCATACATAATTCATATGGTCATTACATGAATTGTACAGTGTCCTCCTCCCTTGATGTGCTGATTAGGCGGCGTGTCAATCCGTGTCCCTCAGTTAGCCGTGCCACATGCCCCCTGCACGGCCCAATCGCAGCTGCATGGGCAGCAGTTTGAAGTCGAGATTGCGATTCTGAAGTATGAACTGTTGTTTATTTGGCTGGTAAACTGAATGTAAACTTAAAGTTAGCCAACACCACCACACTATCAGCATCAGTCTAATTGGCTGATGAACAGAAGTGGTCAACATTTTAGTGACATTTGAGGAAATGTATAAAAATAAGTGTTGAATGGACCTTATGCGTATGTATGTTGACATTACATGTTCCAGTAGATATATAGCATATAAGTCTGGGACATGACTGCCTGTTTTGTCAGCCAATGACAGGTAGGAAACCGTTTTGAAAACAGTCATTACTCATAGGTACTATTTGTAGCCATTTTTGAATGCAAGAACACGTCCTTGGGCATACACCCCCTAGAACACCCAGTATGCTATACATCTGTGCGGTGTGGACAATGCTAATGCCTCTGAAATATAGTTTTTCTGTGTGTGTGTGTGTGTGTGTGTGTGTTCATTGTGGGCCCTTAATGAGGATTAACACAGTAAATAGGCGTTAAGAAATGCCTTTCATATCTTTTCAAAAGGATACAGCTTCTCTGTGTTCAGGCTCTGCCTTTTGTAAAAGCCATAATCTTGTGTTCCATGGGGGATTATTTAAAAATGTTCATGAATGTTTACCCTCAAAGCATGTCCAATAATGACACTGTGTGTGTTGAACTCAGAACTATGATTCAAACATTAATCTGACATGTTCCTTTTGTTATTCATGAAAAACATGTCATCTCATACATCCACAGCTATCAAACATGCAGAATGTGATTGCAGCTGTCACTGTTTTGTGATAAAATGGCTTCCAGGTTTAAAATCAAATACAAATTACAAATATTATGTAACACTCTTTAGTTTCGACAGCGGAGAAATGTCATATATGCTATTCCAGAGGGAAATTTTTTTGCTCACTGTTTGCTATTTCACAGCTTGGAGTCCTTTAGGAAATTTTTAGTTTTGTTTCCTTTACTGTATGCATCAATTTTCTTTTTTTAAATTTCGTAGGGGAAATAAATGCAGACATAAATAAATCAAGTGACGACATGCAGTAAAAGTATTGAGTTATAAAATGACTAGGGAATGTATTAATCTTTTATGTAATGCAGTAGAATTTCATGAGAAATGTTTTCATTTTGAGTTGATGAGTTGATTCTGTCTGCAAATATATACACATTTTCGCCACAGATATGCACAGAAAGTCTCCATGCTGTCTAAATGAGATATGATTGAGAGAGAGAGAGATTTATTGTGTCATTTTTTCCCCATGAGAATACTTTGAACATGTCAATATTTTATTCATAATGAACCACAGTTCCAATTAAGCTGGGATCTTGAATTGAAACGACAACCTTACATGTAACCTCACCCATCAGCTTCTTCGTCTGATCGTTTAGGTAATGAGACTCTTTAATGAGCAATCTCAGTCAGAGCTCCTGATCAGCACAAGTGCCTGTATGAGAAAGAAAGCTCAGGACTCACTTCATTAAGTACTAGTGATTTCCTTGTAATGCAGTCAATTCAGTTGTATCTGCTGTAAGGTATAGCCTGCAACTGTGGGGCGGTGAGATAGTATTGCAATCAATTGCTTTTACACAGGTTAATTCAGATTCAAGAAGCCAGGTTAAGTGATAGAACATGGGATAGGAAAACAGAAAAGTCAATGTGGTCTGTGATCCATGTGATAGACAAATTATTTTGCATCTGTGGTAGATATGGAAATACAGATGGATCCACAGGGTACAACTCTGCCACCAACAGAGTTGCATTGTGGGAAAATGTGAAATTACCCATGTGCTTTTGGGGTGTTAGTTTTGTTACTTTTTTAAAGCAAAGATTGCAGTTACTGTAAGGTACTTACAGTAGAATTAAACATGGCCAGGCAGTAAACATTAAAAGACACATGTTGTTTGGCTTTCCTGTAGCTTAACTGGTAGTGTATGGCACTATTGACACCAAGGTCATGGGTTCAAATCCCAGGGAGTATGTGAACTATAAAATGTGTACTTTGGATGCACTGTAAACCACTTTGCCTGAAAGTGTCGGGCAAACGCATACATGTCTAGCCACAAGATTTAAATATCATGTATCTTATACAACAAAAGTTGTCAGTGATGATTGTAAGTGCTATACAGTGCCTGCAAATTGTGTTTATTAACTAAATAAGGAATTTAAATTATTTCCTAGTGTATTGGACTGTTGAGATGAGCTTGTATTAAACCCACAGAATTTCTATATTTCTGTTTGCCTTTAAACCTAAACATCTGTATCAGTGAAAGAAGCATCAGGTAAAATATCTTGAGCTGTTGGCAGCAGGAGGAATGTACTGCCTTTTACTTTTGTGGTTTTGGAGATCTATTTTGATATTTAGTTGCTGTGAAACTGCATGCCTATGATTACATAACCTGGGTTATACAGAATGAATATTAAATTTGTGGCCCTGTGTAAGCATTCACACATGAGAGCATGCAAATGAAGAGGAGAAAGTGGGCGTGGGTTGGCGTAAAGTTCCTCTGCCAACTCGCTTTTAATGCAGAACAATGTACCAGTAGGCTAAGACAGTGTCCATGAAGTCTACCATGAGGCTGCTTATCTGGGAATGGGCTCTAAAGGCACAAAGTAGTGGACATGCCACCACCCTGTCTTGGGACTTATGAAGAATAGCTTTAAAATGCCTCCTTGGGTAAACAATATGAGGTGATGTATGACTGGGAACCCGCCTTGCAAAGCCCAGATAAACAAATCTGAGTCCAGGAGCTTCTGTAGTGAAGTCTTCTAATATTAACAAGGGTGTATTTGCATATTAGGTGATTAATAAAAGTGACAAGCAGGTTATTTTAGTCTTTGAGTTCATTTGCCCTGTTAGCTAATAGTGATGTCACAGGGGAGAGGAGCAAGGAATTGTGGGAAAGCTGGGTGAACAGGAAGTGGTGTTTTCAGAGAGGTGTTCCTTATTTAAATCTGGATTCATTTTAATTGTCTATTAATAGACTTTCAGCCCTACCCTATTTTTGTTGTTAAGTGAGACATAAAAGCCCATTGAGATCTCAATGAACTACATTTGCCCTAAATAAAATGGCATGGTCAATAAGTTTTTATTCGGGATCATGCAAGCTTCCCCCTGAGCAGAGATTTTTCATTGCTAAATATAGTCGCATTCAGCTGTAACTTACGGTCTCTGACAGTTTGTAACTGGACTTTCTGTTGATGCTCCAAAACAGCAGAAGTTCAAATAACCTTTCGGGTTAATTAATTTTACTTTCGGCAAGAGATTTATAGCCTTAACAAAAAAACAACAAAAAAAAACAAATTAATTAAATAGCATTTATGACACTTTTATCCAAACTGACTTAAGATACATTTATATCATCACCAGTATGTGGGTTCCTGGAGATTTGAACCCACAACCTTGGCGTCGCAAGTACCATGCCCTACTAATTGAGCTACAGAAACACCTTGTATAAACACCTTTGCCAGAAACACAACTTGACACCTTAAACAGCATCTGTGTGTTTTTTCAAGGTCCAGCGTAGTGGAAAGAGTTCTGATGCGTGTTCAGGACAGAATGAGCACTGATCATGAGTTAGAGGTGTGAAGAAAGCTCATGTGGCTCGTCTTTCACAGCAGTACAGGTCACGGGGTCATTGTTCTGAACTAATACACCTTTAATTGCCACTCCCAGGTGAGAGTTTTTTTACAGCAAAGAGTCAAAGCTATTGATAGCAGCACAGGTGCTCTGGGTCATCTCGCCTGCTGTGTGAAAGATGAGGTAGTTAAAGCAGAAGGGGGTTCCAAAGGCATCACTGCAGTGCGGTCCATGAGCGTCCGGGCAGACAGAACGAGGGCCACCACTGCAGCTGATGTGAGGTTGGCATCTTTAGACCTTCAGCTACAGAATGTCAGGAAGGGTAATTGAACAAGGACAAGACCTTGTGTTGGTAAGGATGAAAATCTTACAAATCAAATCAATATTTGATTGTTGAGTCAAGTGCGAGACCACAGAATGTTTTGATACTCTTCTCCGGACAGACCGCTAAGTCCTTATTAAAGACTTCATGTGTTTATAGGGTATGAGAGATTCACTGTCTTATAAATACATTACAGATATACTGTGCTTTATTATTAGTTTTTGAGATCTGAATTTTTAAGATCTGAAAGTTTTTTTCTTTGCAAGACATTTTGGTTTGATTTATTTGTTTGTTATTGACTTGCTTCACAGTAAAAATATCGAAACATCCTTAAAACAAGATACATTTACATGAGAATGAAATGCCTTCGAAAAATGGCATTTTCATACCACGTTAGCATTTTTGTGTATTTAAATTTTGCATTAGCAATTTTTTGTCTTGTTTTAAGCATAAATCAGTGAGGTTTATGCCAACAGAAGACAAATGGGGTATAAAAAGAAAACTTAATTAGGGATATGCTCTCTGAATATACATCTTATTATATTACACAGTTTGCTTCTCAATGTTTAAATATTTTTGTCCTGAAAACCAGGGCAAAAACTGGTATAAAAATGATCTATTGCAGTGTTCTGTTCTTGTATTTTCTTAAAACTTTTGCGATGGATTCTGTATTTGTTTTAGTGAGCCCAGAGGTCCAACTGTAGTCTATTAAATCTGAAGGGGTACCAGTAAGGAAGCAGACAAAGACTATGGAATAGGTTTATAAAGAAATAAACTACAGCGAATATTGACAGGATCATAATAAAATGGAGGAATTTCTGTTAAGACAGGAAACAGGAAGACCAAGAAGTTTCTCTGACAAGAACTTCCTGTTTAATACGTGTTGTGATTCAAATAATTTAGCATGTTAATTAAAATTTTTAGTTATGTGTCAGTAATGTGACATGAGTAGTGGTTAATTTGTAATACTTGTGTTATTAATTGCTTCGTAAAAGAATCATTATGTAAATTGAGGGGGTTTCATTTAATTTAATACAACCTCCACATGAGGAAAGTCATTAAAGAAGCCACAAAGGTTCTTGTGAATGATTTGCGATACCCTGCGCTCCAAAGGAGTTATTCTTAGCCCCTGTAGCTCCAGGCAACTGTTGCCATGCATACATATCCATAGATACGCTCACTAGACACTGTATTGTTGCTCCTGAAGCATTAAAATTAAGCTTTAATGGAATGTTTCCACGAGTACGTTTTTCATCTAAGGCAAATAAACAATTTTTTCCAAATATGCTCAAACAAATATCAAATTATACATTATTCAAGACATTACTGAAAGCAGCTCTCTTTCGCCTGATCTGTAATATTCAGATCATATTACAGCACCATCATATTACATGCAACCAGATGTGCAAAATAAACATTTTTGGAAAGAAGAATATTAGGAGGAAACACTGAAAAAATACCTCAAGCTTCCTTAGAACTTCCTTAAGAAGCCACAAAGCAAATAAGGACAAAAAGATATTTGTTTTCATGATCCCCATTGAACTGAAATGTGTATAAAATATCCTGCCCTTAACTAAAACGTTTTAATCACAGATACTTGCTGTAACAGCAAGACAGAACAAGATACTTCTAGACACATAAAACCAAGCAGTGTATGGTGTCAGGAAACTGGAGCTTTCGATATACGGTTTCTTACATAATTTGCTTGTAAGCACTAACCCTCTTTTGGTAAAGCAAATTTAAACTGATACATCAAATGGTTAAACAATTCAACTGAGTCTGTTTGTCGACTGTGGAAAGAAGCACCCCAATCACTCATGCTGTGATAAATAGTAGATAACCTCACTAATTGACCTCACTCATCAACTAGCTGGTTGTTGACAAGTCGATTAGTCAACCATCGTGATCCAAAACTGCATTTGAACTACTCGATGAAAGGAACGAATGATTTGGAGGCTTTCCTCCTTGTGCTCTGAATCCCTGACAGAGAGACATATAAAGGTCAAGGAAGATGGTGTTGGAGAAGCAAAGGTTATGTCAACAGATGGAACTTCCCGCTGTGTATCTGTCTCTCTCTTTCTCTGTCGTATCCTCCTGTCTCTTGCATTCTGCTCTCACTTCACATTTCTGGCCCGTGTTGGCTCCTTCAACTTCTGTGTCAAGTAGCAGGAACAAAGTTTGATGAAAACAGTGTGCCCAGCGAGGCCTGGGGAAACTTCTGCTGTCAGCCAAGTTTCAAATTCAACTACCCATCGATCGGCTTTCGTCGATTTCATTATTTATTTTCACGTCACCAGAGAAGGCAGGCATGGCAGAACATCCCTGGGCCCTCCGTAAAAACAAAACAGCAGCAAACAGCAGCTATATAATGCTTTTACAGTCTTTGCTCCGAGAAAAGAGAAATATAAAATGTGTTTCAGAGGGATTTGTTACAGCCGCAACAAACAAAAAGGCCCTATGCTACAGTGGTTTTACTATTGTAAGGGGGTGTTAAACATAAAGCTGAATATACTGGAGACTGTTTACAATTGCTAAGCAACAAAGCCACTTGAGATAATGTATTTGATTAACATGCATTCAGCATGCCTGTATCATTGTTGTGGAAACAATAAAACTGGGGGTTGTTCACTGATTTCCCTGACTGTCTCACTTTATCGCTATTTCTCTCCTTTGCCATCTGCTCCATCTTGTTTTCCTACTTCTCTCCATGTCAGTGGACACTCATTAAAATGATTGGCCTTCTCCCCAGCGAGAATTCAGGGTTACAGTCTACAAAAAATACATTCATTACAAACACCAGCCTTCAGCTGTCACGTTTAACACAAAGTACATCAGAACAAAGAAACTGGGGGCTTGATGCGACTGTCGTTTTATTTATTTCTTCATTCAAAAGTCAGGCGGCTATTTTTGTTCGGCTTCCACGATGGCAGACGAGCGATATGCCTGTGTCTCCGGATCAAAACGGATGTCCAATCGTGTGACAGAGCACGTAACAAATGTCCCTGTGTCATCTATTTCGTACAAGGGTGGAGTAAGATTTCAAGGTTGTGAAACAGGGTGGTGTGTATCAATTCACACGCTGTGGTTTGTGGAGTAATGTTTTCTTGGAACGGTATGTTAATCACCCTTCGATTAAATGACATTTGCTAAATTGTAACTTGTGTACAGAAAAATCCCTAATAGCTTTTAAAAAATTGGGCACAACAGGGCAGTTGCAATTTAGCCCTAAATGCTGTGTTATATTAAGTTGATCACACATCAGTCGTGTGCCTCTGCCCTGGCATCGGCGCTGCTATTTATTATCACCAGTTTTATTGGCAGCTGAAACAAGTGCACAATAGCCATAGGGATGGACATGCTAGCAGAGACTTCATGATTCTGTGACTGAGAAGGAAAGTTACAGTCATTTCCGCTTGCTCTCTGACATTAGTGCCATGTGCCCTGAGCTCTGAGACAAAAATCATCTCTCTTTGTGGACAGAAGAGCATATGGAGACAAGCACCTCACCAGCTAACAGGGAACGTTCTCTAAAACTTCCCTCAAAGTTATCAAAAAACATTCTTGCAGTAGCGTTAGTAGCACATATTTTAATGCTGTATATCATATATATCAAAAATGTTATTCTTAAGTTGGTACTGGAACAAGAATTGTTACAGAATTAAAACCATTTCTAGAACTTAATAATAACAAAAAAAAATTTTTTTTTACTTAAGGGAAATGTTAGGGAAACATTCTTACAAGCTAAAATTGTTAGCTGGGTCACCGGGAGGTACAGGGGTTCTTTGGAATGAAAGTAGATTGGTTAATTGCCGGAGTGGATTAGGTGTGCTGTCTTGGAGACTGTCTGGATTGTGGCAGATTTGGCAAGAACAGAAAGGTTAATGCAGGTACAGTACAGGACAGGTGAAGCAGTTTCACTGTACACTGTCACTTTTTGCTCTACAGCTCCGGGAAACACCGGAATCCACAGCTAAGGCAAGATGCTTTTTTTGGTGCACATTTCTTCCTGGCATTGTGTTGAATTTCTTGTTGAATAATTTGTATTGAACTCAAGTAATTCTGAGCCGATAAAAGTTCGGATTGACCTATTTGCAAGCTTAATGTTGTAAATGAGTATTTACAATATGGGCAAAAACACTTTTGCATAGATTAAAGGTTCAGATTACAATCCTTTAATAATCAAAATATGAATAAGGATTCAGGATTATAGTTTTGTTTATTCTCTTGTATCTCCTTGTTTACACCCCCGTTTCCTGACTTCAAAAGAGGCAGCTGATGTCATGACCAATTGAGAGTTTTACATTTCATTTTTAATGAGGCTTCTTTACAGATAACTCATCCTCTTATGTATCATCATTCTCTAAAAGTGGCAGTATGGATCAAGGTATTTCCCTTCTGTTGGCTGTGCTGCTCTCCTGCCAAATGTCCAAAATAAATTGGCAGTTCTTTCCCTAGTATGGTTCTTTAATGATAAGCACAGCCCTGGCCAGGCAGGGCAGTTTGTTTCTGGATCTAATTGGCTGTCATCTTATTTACCTAGTGGTAGACAACACAGAGATCAAGCTTATGCTGAACAGATGGAACAACATAATCTTAAATCACCTGAAAGTGTAGATCCGCCACACCTATTGTGAAGAGATCACGGCACAGGAACCACTTCCTGCACTTGTGGACATTCAGCAGTTTCACTGATAGCGACACACAGTGCACACAGACCTTCGTGCTGTATATTTCTGTGTTACAAAATGGACTGCTACTAACTAGTTAATCTTCTAGTAAAATAGTTTTAACCCTTGCTTTATTTTCATTTACATTTACATTTAACACAGTTTTGGCGTGGTAATTTGTGTTTTATACAACAAAATAGAAAAAGTCTGTCCTCCTAAAAACAAAAAGACCTATTTTGCTGGTCACCACCATACTGTGTACATGGTACTGGGGTTCCCTTTAGAATTTGTAACTAGTTTTCCTTAACTAGACTTCTCTGGTCAACAAGCTTCACATGCAGATCTATCAGCTTGGGTGCCCAAGTTTTGGTGCTGAACAGCATGGCCTAGCATGGTTCTCCAGCAAAGCCAGTGTTAACCAACATAAACCGGCCTAGACCAGAATAGAAATCCAAACTGTTGTAAGCTGGTCTGTATACAGGGTGGTTATTGGTTATTTAACCAGTATCATGCAAGGATAGTTCACCCTCAGAATCTTGATCAAGGGTGTAATGATGATAGATGATCTGGTTAATTCTCCACTTCACAGGTCAACCTTACCTGGAACAAGACCTGCATCTTTAATGGTACCAGCTCAGATCCTTAACCAGCAGGCCCCAGCCAGATTACATGCGTGGGTATTTAATTACACTAACAGAATGTTAAGGAACATATTGATGCCAATAAGATCTTGTTAATTAAAACTATTTAAAAGAAAACAGTAAAAGACAGCAACTTCTGCGAAGTGAAAAATGATTCTTCAACTCCGCCAGCTATCAGAAAGCATTATGCTAATAGATGCTATATACAGTGCGTTCCCTGCATTTTTCACCCGGAATCAGTTTTTCACTAGCTGAGCTTACAGTTTGTACTATTAAGAGGTCCTGAAACTCATTTGATTAAAATAAGTAAATTAAAATGTTTCTTATCATTTAAGCGTGAATTGCATCTAATTTTGACACACAAAAATTGTGTATTCATAAATATTCTAAAAAAGTAGGTACATATATTAAGTCAGTGGTTAAATTAGGTTTCTGGAAATGGAGGAACCCTTACAGTATGTGAGTGTGTTTGTGTGTGTGTGTGTGTGTGTGTGTGTGTGTGCGCGCATAAATATATAACCACCTGCAGGAATGGTACCCAAAGTCTTTGGATTGCTCTGCACATTGCAGGTCCTCCCCCTGTCACAGTCACCAATGTTTAGTGATGTTTTTGAAATAGGAGCTTATTATAGTACACCTGTGCTTATCCGACCAGGATTTGTGACAGTTGTGGATCAATAATTGTCCCTTTTACCTAGACTAAATTACAGCTGTGTGCTACCACCAAACTACCAAACCAGACAAATGTAACTGGCCCTGGCTGAAATGTTGTAAAATCAAGGTGACCTTAGTCTTTCAATATTGTTTAAATGTGTTTCCACAGGGTGTAAGGAAATCAGCTTATTTGTAATCAATAGGATTGATCAGACAGTTTCATTATGTCAGTAATGACTGTTTGTTTGTCACTCAATCAGTCAGAGTGACATAAGCAGTGTTGTTCCTGAGCCCTGTAAACATATTATATATATGGTCAACAATTTTAGATGCATGTTTTCCATTGATCTTTGTAGCATTACTTTACTCTTTAAGTGACCAAATCAGTTTTGTACATTGATTGAAGCAAATCCAGTTTGAGGCCCACTTTAGTGTCCAGAAAAAGCACGCTCTCAGAAAAAGTATAGATTGTTTTGGGGCTTTTTTGTATTCAAGGCACTTTCCCACCGAAGAAGCAAAAGACATCAAAGGCCACCTTGAGAGATCACCTTTATAGCAGAGTTTCCACCATCATCTTCACTCATTACTGAGATATGAGTTTGACCTCTGGGCTTTTCCCACTTTATATTGTGCCTTACAGGTAGAAAATGGCTCCGCCTCTCCACTGAATAGAAATCAATGCTTCAAAGATGAAGAAAACACAGTTGTAGATCAACCAAAACCCGTGATTTGCTGTCTTGGTGGGATAAGTGTAACAATAATAACATTGTTTTGCAGTCCTGTTTTGTGATGTCATGCCTGGCTAGTTTTCATTCCATCGCTGACCTTCACTAAACATGATTTTTGGGGTCCATAGTTTGTTTGTTGTATCCAGCACAAAGTCTAAATTCTTGTGGTTTGTAGCTCTTCTGTGAGTTGGAAGTTGATTAACTGAAGTGTGTAATTTCTATGTAATAGCATCAACAAAGAAATTTCAAACATTATGGTTTCAAACAGGTTTCCCAAACGCTCCCCTTATCTGCCATTAATCATATAGACCCACTCACGAGTCATGCCATTGGATGAGAAAATGTTGCAATACTTGGCTGTGTGGGATGCTGAAACAACAGAAATGTTGTGATAGCATCATAGAGTAACAGGGGTTGGAATATCAGCCAATAAGCATCTGTCTCACTAACCAGCCATAATCCAGTTTAACCATACGTTATCTCACCAGTATCTAATTTTCACTATTTCTTTACTGAATCAGATGCTAAAACAATGCAGATAAACTGCACTATAAGTGCTTCATTTATAAAAAATAAACCCCCACAGTGTTGAAAACCATTTCAGGGAAATTATCCTACAAATATCTTTCTTGTAGTTGTCTCTGCATATTAACCTGAGAAAAAAGGAAGGTGTTTTAACATACACTTCAGTTTTAGGAACTTAATCACTCTGGGAAACAGATTTCACAGCACACCCACTGTTTATTTTCTTGATCTTTCAAAAAGAGCCTTTCCTAGACAAATCTTCGTAATCTGCATACTTCTGTTGCATCCAGATGTTTCAAGTCAAACAGGTCACAGACAGACACAGCTGTCAGTTGCTTTACCATGCACTCTCTCTCTTTATTTAACTCTATGTCTCTTACTCTTACTGAAACTGTACAGAATTTCATCAGATATAAAACATTGGCAGATGACTGCAGTGGCGTATCAATGTGATAAGTTAAACGATTCTATAAAGTTCTTTGTCATCAATGTTATAGTGCAGTAGAAGAGGCAGGATGCTACTGTTGTGATATTTTGGCACAACACGCCTTTTAAAGCCTCCGTACTTTTGGGAAAGACTTGTGTGTCAGTGAGAGTTCATCTGGTTTTACTGTAATCCATCTTCAGCGTTCTGTTACCCAAAAATAGAGCTTGCTCTGTTAAATTAATCAGGGATGACATCCACTACAATCTGATAAATTGCTGTAAGGTTTATTTTCAGGTGACCAGCGGAGACACAGGCTTTGTTGTTGATGATAAAGTCACATTAGAAAACACAAGCCCTTAATAGAACGGTGCTTCCAAATATTCTGTCACCGTTTACTCACCCTCATGTTGTTCTAAACCTGTATGACATTCCTCCTTTTATGGAACACAAAAGGTTAAGATCTTCAGTGAATAACAACCATTTTTATTTATTTGTATACAAAAGAGTGACCAGGATAAATTTATAAATAGACTGTCTTTTAAAATACACAGAAGAAAGTTGTACTTTAAAGTGAATAAATGATGGAATTTTCATGTTTGTGTGAAATATTCCTTTTCGGTTAAATTTACAAGAGAAATAACCTCTGGTCATGTCAGTGATGTATAAATAAGGCTTCAGTTTTCAAAGTTTTTGGTTTTTATCTCAATATCTAAATCTACAGTGCTAAGAGATTTAATATTTATGCAGATTTGTGCCCTAAGGGTGCTTTGCTGTGAATTTTGAGTGTATACTCAAGACAACAGTTTATGAGTTGGATTTGCTATGAATTTTTCTTCTTCTGAATACATTTTACCCATTAAAAGCAATGGGTTCCTTTCTTCCATAAAATAACTTAATTTGACTAAGGCCAGTGGTATGATTAACATTCATCCTGAACAGCAGGATAATTCAATGGTTTATGCTTTCTTAGCAGCCTATGGCACACTAATCCCTTCCCACAATTCAGTTGTTGAATTCCTGCTTTGTGCACTGCCGCCGAGAGGAATGCCATGCACAGGACAAAAAAAAAAGGCTGTCTTAAAAAACGTCATTATTCTGTTTTTTATTCTCAAAGAAACTCCCAAAATGAGTGGTAAACAAACAGAGAATGTGAAATGCCTGCTGTGGGAAATTGAATACATTTATCCAACTGAGGGATTCGAATAGATCACACATCCCTCATTCAGACTGTGCACGCCTTGTGCCAAAAATAAAAATGGCTATTACATCATGCAATCGTATTTGCACAAATTAACACTGAACCTCAGTAGAACCTTATAAGACCCTGTTAACTTTGGGAATGAGGTCCATCGTGGCACATTTGTTATCGATTCATTGTGTTTTACCATGAGTAAAGACCCTTAGAAGAAAAGCATAATATTTATTCTGTTCGACTCAGCCCTCTGTTAGTGATTGTTTACATTGGTTCCTGCACAGCTGTTCTCCTGGTGGTGGTGATAAGGACTTTTCTTAGCTTTTTGACTGATTTTCTGTGAATGAAAAGACACTTTCCCCCCATCAAAGAGGCTGTAAGAGGAACAGTGACAGCGACAGAATAGATGGAGTGTGTCTCTGTTATCCAAACCATTCTGCGATCCTCACCCAGGCTTCTGTCTCAGCCTGCAGGCTCATTAACAACAACAAATTTGTTCCTGACACTAATTACTGCTTCCCAGGAAACTGTGAAGCAAAGCGAATGAAAAGCAGCAATCTACTCATCGTTGAGGCATTACGTAATTTAAGCCAGGCAAATGAACACAACGCCTGTTGGGTTTCTATGTGCGTGAAGGTGGCTCATCAAGGACACGGGCCAACTTGGATTAGATTTGTCTTTTGTCTTCATTGGCATGAAAAATAAGGTACGCAGAAAGACTGGTGGAGGTATGAGCCCCATAGAAGCCGTGCGATCAGTCTCTGTCTTGCGCGCTGGGCTGCTCTTTCCCAATACAATCTAATTTACATATGTTTTTTATAACACCTAGGCCACCCTGAGGCATTTGGCATTTGTGTACTGTTTGCAGTTTGACATCACATGCCAATCGGCAAGAATACATTTGTTTAACAGCGTGCAAGTGATCTGCCGCACGTTGCCGAGCAGGCCATCGGGCCAAACATGTGACGGTAGAGGAGAATGTTATAACGGATTTGCTGGCAGACTGGAGGAAGAGTTGGAGATGAAGGAAGTGTGGGTGGACGGCGGTACTCCTCCCTTTGCACCAGATGTCAGCTGTTACCGTATTATCAGAGGACAGCAGCGCTGCCGCTTTTCCTTAGAGGCGAACGCATAGAGTTAGCACTCATTTAGTATCATTACCAAACGTGGGGTGTTTGTTTTTCAACAGACAGCTGTAGTAAGTGCTTCTGTAGTTTTCTGTGGCTAGATTTGTCTTAAACACCCAAAGGAGTCAAAATGTCTACTGAAATGAATTATGAACTCAGGATGACAATAAAGCAACTGGTTTTGCCGGGAGGCCGGAGCCTGTGTAGAGAATTGCATTTGGTTTGTATAAATATGACACTGCAGTCCAGCGTTTTGTCTTGTTCCCTGATCAAAATACCAGCTAGAGCTTTATTTAATAACTGTGGTGCAAAAATACGTTATATAAAATAGCTGTGGTTGAGATTGCCAATATCTAAAATACATGTGAAGCATGAGATTTTTTGACTGTAAATGTTCTCAGTCAATTAAAAATGTAGCCTTTGTAATTTGTTTGCCTAAATTGAAATCATTTTAAAGATCCTTTATTGCTCATTTATACTTGATTGTGTGACTGCCCAAAAGATAAAGAATGTACTATTTTAGCAGTATGTACTTTGTATACTGTGCACTGTACAGTGCAAAGAGAATGTTCTGTATGTATAGAAAACCCAGATGACCTGCTTATATGTTCTTAATACAACAGAGCATTCTTCACTGGGAACTGTATCCCACAATGCATTGCACTTTTGTATTTATTTCCAAGATGATACAGTAGCTGATACCATATGTACGTACCATATTATTGTTAGACGTATTATATTATACTTACATTTATAATATATTTCAATATTGTAAAAAAATGTATGTATATATGCACAGTGTAGACTGTGCTATATAAAGTAAGCAGTACGCTAGTATTTCATTCTGAACACAGCCAGGTACTCCTTATAGTTGTTTGTTTGGCTTACTGGTTGGATTCCTGCACCGTTCCAATTTTACAGGTTTCAGATCAGTTTCTCAAAAGGGCTGTAAAAGTCCATCTGCAAGAAAACCCCACTCATGTAAATGCATTTGTAGAGATCTAAAGGGCCGTAACCCAATCTCTAAATGCATGCAGCCGTTTTTGCAAGTGTTCTTAGTGTAAATGGTTGGGATTGGTGTTTGCCAGGAAACAGCACTAGATGGACAAAACATTTACATTTTGCCCTTTCAGACACTAGTTGCTAAGATCAAGGACACATAAGAGCTTTCATTATAAATAGATGAAGCAGAGGGAAATGTTTTTACAGTTCTGTGACTTAAAGCATACTGTTTCTCTTTCACCAAGAGAAACTGCTGATTAGTAAGTAAACACATAGCACTCCATCGCTTGATAAAGCTAACAGAAGAACTAGATCACTAGATTACAAACTAAATTACCCAAGAAAAGTTTAAGTGGTGCAAAACACGACACCACAATGCTAGGGTATGCTGGGGGGTTGTCGGGGCCTTGCTATTCAGTTGCTAAGGGGTTCTCAGTGGTTTTCAGTCACATTGTTATGCTGTTGCTAGGGCGTTGCTAGGTGGTGGCCTAGTAGTCCAGGTTAGAAAGATTATCTTAAAGTCTTCATGTTATTTTGTTCCTATACTAACATGGCATAAGACTGTCAAATCTACACACACATGCTCTCCATGAGCAAATGTGTGGAAGTAGGGTTTTCCAGTGGGAGTGTTAGGAGAAGTCTGCAGGAGTGCTGGGAAAGACCTGATATTCTCGTTGTCGGAATCACAGGCTCACACCTGTCAGTGCAGGAGGAAGGAGACGATGATAATGACTTTACTCGTTAGAGAAGATTCAGCTAACGAGAACACAGACTTTGTACCTTATGTTTGGGCTTGGCATGTGTTGTTGTCTTGGCCTGGTATATTTTTTTGGTTCAACAGAACACAGAACACTTATTCTACAGGGAGAGAATGGACTACTCTTAGAAACATTATTGGGAGAAACTGCAGCACTCTTGTTGCTTTGAAATATTTCCTACCTAGAAGTTTGGAAGTTGGATGTGCAGTTTCATATTTATAACTTTTTCACTTTCTGACAAAAGCAGGAAGCCTTTTTGGCCCTAATGCAACAAAGCGGAGAGCTAAAGATCCTTTTTATGTGTGTAATTGATGCTTAATGCATGTTATCATTGCATGCTGCCACAGAGAATGATGGGATATGTAGTTTTGTTGCACAAACCTCATAAACTGGCTAAATGAGTATTGATTTTTTTTTCCTTTTGGCAAACTTTTTTGCTCTTATTCATCAATGGTTCAAAAAGTGTACGCAATATACACTGTATAGTTAACATTCACTTCATAAAAATGTATAATGATATATATTCATTTTATCATTTTTTGGCCATAACACCTGATCTTGCTAATAATTGATTGCATGTTACTATTGTATTTTAAGAGGCTTATAGACAAGATTCCTGGGGTCTAGCTTAAGAATTCATAATTAGGGTATTTACATAGTTCATATAGGGTATATAATTGCCTTATAGTATGTTTATGCTATGGGCACTACACTTTGTGCTTAAGTATGTGTGTGTATGTGTGTGAAGGAGGTTGCCCTGCTTTAAACGAAGCGATCCAAATATGGCCGTCCTCAAGCTCACTCCATTTAACCAAACTAGGCTGTCACATTGTCATATAAACATGTGAAAAGCACATTGTTTATGTACCTCAAATGGAGACATGCTTCAGTGCTGTGGGCCTCATGCGTGGCTTTGTCATCTGTCACCTCTATGTGTATTTGTAAACCTGTTTGTTATGAGTGTCTAGTCCCCTAAAGGTTCTGTTTGAGATTGCTGCTGTTCTTGTTGTGAGACCTGCAGTGTTAACCTGCTCTCCTCAACCATCATTTTTCCTGCAGGTCTCTGATTGGAGGCCATAGCTCAGGATGTTTAACCTTCCTAATCCAATTGATTTAATTTTATTTACCAGATTGGTGCTGTCAGCCCCCAGCATGCATTGCATTGTTTACTTGTGCGTTTTGAAGGGCATTGGATGGAGTTCCCATTCCTGCATCCCCGGACAATCCCTATTGCATGTGGCGTGATACAACCACTGCTATTTGTGTTTCAATGGTGTCATCTTATCATTACTGGGATGAATAGGGGGAGTTGACAGAAGGTGATGACATGATTTATGAGGGCTGCATTTCCAGCGAATGGTGAAGGATCCACAATACCGCAGATCAGTTTCTAGAGTTTTCCATTATGTGTCATTCATCAATTTTAAGATGTCAGAGGTGATTAAAGGTGATTTTATCTTTAAAGCATAACAATGAGTATCATTCAAAAGGCATTAGAGAATCAGTTCTTATTATAGGTTTTAGATCTTTATTATATATGTAACGGTAGCATAAACTGAAATTGATTAAGCATCCAAGAACATTTAAAAGGCCACCTTTGGGGTACAAGCTTACTAATGTTGTTCATTAGATACCTAATGGCTACGATCTAAAAGCCATGTGCGTTTTATTCTGCTTTTTACGCTGTCAGTCACATTTTTCATGTGATATGTTTTCCCTTCCCGTACCTCACAATAGAGCAATGAGAGATAATGTTACACTATAACAGTATTAATGCATATTTATAAAGCTATAAAACTTTCCTTTTACTGCTGTGTATAATGTAATACACGTTCTTGATATGAATATGAGGGAACACAGTGTAAAGAATTCTAAATATATGCAAGTATTCCTCAGTGGATGGCTTCAGGATATAAGCCCTGTTTAAAGATGTTACACTCAGAAGTGTAAAATACTGGCACCCAAAGCTCTAGGGCTCCTGTGGTCTGTCTGAAATTCGTGCCAGCAGCCCTCAAGATCCATATAAACAGTGTCAAAGTTCTGAGCTGCAGGGAAACAAACGCTGTCTGAAATCATGATTTACTGCAACCTGGGGTTTTTTGCATGCACACAACATGTTGCCATTTTAATAGCGGAACAGTAAACACAGAATGCACAGCTCCTCTGTAGTCTGGTATCACAGCATACAACATGTTACAGTTTTATACATATAGTATGTGTTTATGCCAAATTTCCCACCAGGACGGCCATGCCTGACTAAAACAACACTTAGGCTGCAGTACAGGAGGATGAAGGTTATATGTTTAGCAAAAGTTATGTTACCATGCTTATTTGGTGGAATAGACTGTATTCTCCAAGGGTGAAACCAGAAGGGAATTTTTGCAAGGTGCTTGGCACAGAATATAGAGAAAATTCATGAGGAAGCATAAGGTCCTGAATTTAAAAGAGCATATAATGACTGCTGTTTATTGCAGTAGCTGTGTAACAGCTCCTAGATCCAAATACAAATTACGTTGTTTAGCATTTAATGGCCCCTATTTACTATTTGCATACCAGACAAATTATTAAATGATTACAGTGGAAATGCTGTGAAGAGTCATGCATATGTAGTTTTGTCTGTAGGCCTTATGAGCTAGAATCAGTGTGCTATAAAGGAGCCTTTAAAATGCTTCATGAGGCAAGCTTGAACTTTTTTCAAGTTAAAGGATTAGCTTTTTTAGAAGACTACACCGTGCCATGAGCTAAACCTCCCTGTGGAGGCACTTCTCATAATAGTTTCTCTTATTGTTGAAATGGAAGAATTGGAAATTTTAACTTAATCTCTTTTTATATTCTTGAAGTACTTTGCTTCTTTCTCAATACAAATTCTTGAATCTGTTGAATGTAAAAGTGCTGTATTTGTGGATTGGTGGATTGGTTCAAAAGCATCTTAGGTCATCATACCTGGTACTATATTGTATTGTAACAAGGCTGGAACCCTGTACTAGCCAATCAACATAAAGAACCAGAACCATTTTATAATATTCAAGTTATAGTGTAGCTGCTCTGTTATCTAACGCATAATAAAATTCATCAAAGAAAATAAGATGTGCTTTGAAAGATACACTTTATCTTGGGTGTCAGTTGAGTGCTTGGAAATTCGGTTGAGACTATGCTGGTGTCAGTTCAAAGCATGAAGCATTTCTCTATACCCAAACAAGTTTACAAAGTAAAATCTTTGGAAGGATTTTACTTTGAAAAAAAGGACACGGATAAATGGTCCTGCTGCAACTTCCCGCTTTTCAGTGCTTGTTAATTTAGCACCAAGCAATGCTTAGATGTCTAGCAGTGAGGCATTACTGCTGTTAAGTGCTAGCAGACAGGTCTTTTAGCACAGGTTGTGTTCCTGTTTTGAGCTTTTAAACACTTATCTGCATTTAGATCCATGTTTTTTGAACATATTACACACACGTTGCCCAGTGATGTTTATGATTTCAGAAGCTGTCAGTCATGTTCATGTTTGTCACTGTTTCATTAACAAGCGTGTATTGCAAAGGTCTAGATCATTTATGTGCTCAACCAATCACTATAAGGAGAAGATAAGCTTCCAGACATAAATATAATGATTGAAAGCCTAATGTCGAATAAACAATCAAATTGAAGCTCTCATAGACTCCCAGTAAAGCACAACACCAACAGAATCCAAAATGAGTTTAGAGACTGTTGTTTAACACACTGATCAGTGTTTCATTTGGATCAACCCTAAAAGCATCTGCTATAACATCCCATTAAACACGGGTTTATACAAAAAGAGTCACATTTGCCATTGTGACAGACGGGAACATTCCTAAAGTCTGTCTGTTCTGACTGAGGACATTTTGGGATAATTGTAAGAGGATTTATATTCTGTCTTTAGTGAGGATATAAAAAGGGTATAACCCGTTACTCATTCTTTCCCTACAGGAAGAGTTGTCAAATAATCTGATACTTCAACTTGCTTACTTCGATACTTAAAGCACCGTGGAAACTTTGGAGTTTGTCGCTGATGTCACTTCCTGTTAGTCCTTTTAGAGTCTGTGTTCTGACAATCTGTGCTACCTTATCAGATACCCACCAAAAAAATGGCTAATCCTAACCCCGCCCCCAACCTTAACCCTAACCACACCCCCAAGTCAAAGCATGACAAGGCAAGAATAGCACATCTTGATTGGTGAATTGACAGCAAGAATTGAAAAGAGCTCATGGAATACAAGCGCTGACACAAATAACTCTCCATTAGGTTTTAGTGCAGTAGATTTTGTCTGTGTAAAGGGCAGCTTTACATTATAAAAACTTCTCCCCCGAATGTCCGAAGAGCTATGTGTGCTCATGCTCCTTTAATTGAATTAAACTAAATCTTCTGTGAAGAGAGAGGGCAAAGCATCAAATGTCCCTCAAGGACAACCCTCTCATCAATGCCTCATAAAGCCATGGCAACAGACAGCACTTCCTCCCTGTACCCTACAGCACACACCATCTCACTTATTTATGAAAATTATACAGACTGCAGTTGATTGTTTTCTTTTGCAAAATTGCTATTTAGGTTGCAGTTATTTTCTCCATTCAAACTCTTTGGTACAAATCGTCAAAATCCAAATTCCAGTTCATCTGATAAATGTTGAAATAGGAATAGTTTTCAATGATCAAAGTATAGATAGTGTATATATTTGTATTTACAATTTGTTTTGTTCTTCTCAAAAAACATTACAAGAACTTAATGATGACCTTCAGGGTTTTTTTTAGCTTTCTGTTGTAGTCACTATAAACTCTCGTTATACTGTAAGATAGGAAGGAGCGTGTACATTATTTGAAATTACTTTTTCTGTGTTACACAATAAAATAAAATGGTATTTGGATCAAAATGAGGCTGAGAAAATGATGACAGAATTTTCATTATTGTGTGAATTGACCCTTTAAGCAATAATAGCTTTAATCATTTCACATTGTTTTTACTGCAGGTTTTACTGCAGGGGACACACCCCCTAAGAACAGATCATTGATCTCTCTGAAAGAGATGTGTTCATCTTTCCTATGCAGATTGGTGTGTTTCATTCTGCCCATTTCTTTCACAACACCACCCATGAATGGAAGACCCATTTGTCCGTTGTCATGGCAATGACATACAGCATCATCAACACAATGCTGGCACACCATTGTCTCAAGAATTCATGTCCTTATCAGGCTGTCAGGCTAATGCAAACCAAGAGCTTTTCATTACACACGCTTCTACAAATAATGTCTAAAAATTCCTTTCAAGTGGAAATGACATTGGCTCTCTAATGTCCTCTCTCAGGGGCTTATAGAGTCGCTGATACTACCTCTGTAAGCATTAATTCAATCTGTTACAGCTAACTAAGGCAGAGGTGCTCAAATGAGTGTGTGAATGTTACAGTAAAATAACAATCAGCTTGTTTTTCCTGTGTATGTTAATTAATTTGGGAATGACTGCTGACTTCACAGCCTAATAAATGTATTCATGAGAACCTCATTTAAACAGATTCCATTTAAACCTGATTAAAAGTAGCTATAGACTGCTCGTTTCAGTTCCCACTGGACATAAAGTGTTCACCTGCTCAGTAAAATA
Source organism: Botia almorhae (assembly GCA_036877575.1). NCBI lineage: Eukaryota > Metazoa > Chordata > Actinopteri > Cypriniformes > Botiidae > Botia > Botia almorhae. The sequence goes on from JAZGTJ010000270.1 coordinate 70,257, forward strand.
ATGGTTGTCCTGCGTCGTCTAATGAAACTCATCTCAAAGATAAGAGAAAGTTGTCTAAAGCTTAAGAATAGCTCTTATTTTCATTAGCATGTTTCAGAAACAAATAAAGAGGATGTGCACTGCAAAAGGCTTGTAATGGTAGTGCGCATAGGAACAAAGGTACTCAACTTGCAACCCAGTGGTGTAAACGGCTCCCCCTAGTGATGGGAAGTAAGACATGCCACTCCCTTTGATCGTATGTGGTATCTTACAATGACAAAGGGACCTAAAGTCACATTTACTGAGAGTTGTAGAGAGTTGATAGAAGGTATGATTCAGTGCTAATTACACAGTCAGCCAATAACATTAAAGCATTCAAATACAGGAACATCAGCTAGTGGATGACATCACAGTAAAGTGAGGTGCTGGCCAAGTATGGTAACCATACTCAGAATTTGTCCTTTGCATGTAACCCATCTAGTTTAGGAGTAAACACAAACCCAGAGCAGTGGAAGCACTGCGGCACCAGGGGAGCAATTTGGACAACTGAGAGCAATGCGGGTAAGGTGCTTTGCTCAAGGCCATCTCAGTTGTTTCTGTCCAGCACTGGGAATAAAACCAAAAACCTTCTGCTTAGACCAACTCACTGACCAGTAGGCCACAATTGCCCCCTGTGACCTGATGACCTCCATAGATACAAACTGCCCATTGTGTGAGTGAGGATTTAGGAAGCGCAAAGTATTTCCAGTGTTACATGCCAGACATCTCTCTTTGAGAGATCACCATACAACTCAGACAGTCTCGTTCTTGACAACTGCACTGTGCGTATCTCAAATGACTGCAGTGCTTCAATTTGACAACTCACTCAATCGCTGAAAGAAGCTGCATAATGCGTGAGGTTGTGATTTTAAAGATGTCAACCTGCTGACATTTAGCGATGTCCCTAAACAACACTTGTGAATGAAACCATGAGCTTGCCTAAAACAGCTTAAATAGAAAATGATGAGACAAGTCGTTCTTCCATACAGTGTATCCTCAAAGGGCAAACATTCTTTTGCATACATAATTCATCTGGAAGGACAGCTGCTCAAAGAGCTTCATACCGAAAGAGGACAGCATCAGAGCTGGAGTTCATATTGTAGCTGGGCTTCTTTTGAACTACCCATTGAATGAGTGCGTTGCTTTTTGCACACCATTAACTGGTGTCACTGGATTTTTTACATTCACACTTGGTAGATCCATTAAGCATTGTGCCTGTGGGTGTCACTCTGTATTAAAAAGTGGTTTTGAAGTGTAATCTTAATTTGTTTGTTGTTTTGTAAAGTAAATATTGTCAAACAATACTGATATGTTTACCTAATAGCTTTGTCTTTACATGTGTCACAGCAGGTGTAAGAATTTGGTAGGTCAGTGAAAAGATTCAAAGATTCAAAGCCAAATTTGAGCATAGTTTGAGACATTGTTGAGATCTCTTTTGTTTTTTTGTGGTTGGTTTTTTAGGAGTAAAATCTGTGAAAGCAGAAAGTCTTTTTTGTTCTCCATCAGTTTATAGAGATATTAAAATATTAATCTCTAATATTTTATCATTGATATTGTCTAATATAATTAATATGTAAGCTCTTTCTAATATCTCTGAATATTGGAAAGTTCTGAAATAGTTTATGTTATGTTATGATTTTGATGCAGTCTACTGAGGCTTCTCACTTAAAAGTGTTCATGCGTTTATTAATGAACATTTTCAATGTTCTAGTGTCTTATCCCACATCCCTCAGTGTTCTGGAAGGGGAACGAGATGCTAAATAATTAGCATCACTACACTTTACACATTACACTAAATGTCTGTATTTTATATTAGTAAATGAGATATCAATAGGGACTTTAGACTAATTGGTGTATTAGCTGCAGCAATGACTGTTAAAATGAAATCACATTTCACAATCAATGTGGCAGGCAATCAGACAACCTGCCCATTATAGATGCAGCTATAAATCTAAATTTTATGGGTATTTCATTTTAATTTTTTTTTATTGGCCTTTGATGCCCAATTACATCTTGTATAATTTAGTTCCTCTCCTCCAATGCTTTACTTTGAAAGTGCAGTTGGATGCAGTAAGGTTACACATTAAATGCTTGGTTGGTATGCGAGTCGGTAACAAAAGGGTTAATAATGCAGGGTTAGACAATAAAGATGATCCGATGGCCACAGGGCCAGTGTGAGAATCTTAGGCCAGTTTATAAGACTGTTTTGTAAGCATCACTTAGAAAGAGTTGAAAATAATTAAAAAACAGCTTATTTTTCCTGCAATACATTTATGAATTTAGAATTTATAATATAATTATAGCTGCATATTGTGTGATTTCTAGTTTTTTCTATGTCCTGTGATCTTTGATGTACTACAGCTACTATGTATAACGTCAGAATGTAATTTTCTGAAAGCATCAGAAAATGAGGCGGCACACTGGAAGTGACAGAGAGTGGGACACAGTTTAATCAACGCTCAACCGGCGAGCTCTATATTAATGACCACATAAATACATAAATACCACAAGGACGTTTTGGAACAATGATTGCGCTGAAGATGATGTGGGACGGCGGAATGAAGGCTCGTATGGGAGAGAGGAAATAAACAGAGCCAGATTTCATTATGGGCAATCGTGTCATTTTCAGAATGGTCGACACCTTAATGGCACATATCAAAAACGGATGTGAGATTCACTCTGCATTACTTTGCGCTTCCTTTGAGCTCTTCCTGGCAGGTTCAGCTCGGCTGTAGAAACTCTGTGTCTCTTAGCGTAGCAGGTACTGAGCGTAATTGAAAATGACAGTAAAGAACAACAATAAAGTCCCTTGATACTTCTGGGCGATGATGACATTAACCTACAGGCCTGAGCCACAGGCTAATACATACAGCATTGGAGGTAAAATCCATACTAACTCAGTTTTCCTGTTTTTGCTGCTTTTATTGGGCTGTTATTATAAAGGTAGATACATTATTGGGCCAGCAGATGTATTACGGCAATGCCAAAGATAATAACAATAATACCACTTTTATGTGGATTGCAAGGACAAATATAGTAAAGAGTTATTGATTGGTAGGTTAAAAAAGGCCAAATTTGCCCCTGCTGGTAACTACTCAAACCAAAGAATACATTTTTCTCAAGAACATATCTCTCAATTGTTGGCCCTTTAAAAGTAGCACACATTTTCTCAACAAAGTGTAAAAATATATCATCATATACAGTGCAGCTTGAAAGTTTGTGAACCCCTTGAGCTGTTCAGAGATTTCTGTTGTTTTAACATGATTTTTATCATAACCGCTTTTTATAAATTAAATGTCAGATGTATGTTGATCAATTGCAAATGTTTGTTTGGAGTAACTTTTTTAAGTAGCCAAAAAACTACATGAAATATTAAATTATTGTATATGCAAAAGTAAGTGAAGCATACCCCAGCTGCATTGCTAAAGTCAAGTGGGTAACCGATTCAGGTGAAACACATTTGTGTGCTTAATTAATCAGTTAAGCAGACCAATCAAATTAGACATTCTTAGGAAAGTGGTTAGGCAACACTGACTAAAAGAGAGTAGAAACCAACCAAACCACTGTAGTGCCAAGGAGTCAAACAATGCCAAGAGAAAAGGAGATATCCGAGGAAGTCAGAAATAAGGTGGTGACAGCCCATCAGTCTGGGGAAGGCTATAAGACCATCTCCATTCCAACTCCATCCATCCTTCCATCCGTCCATCCACTGTAAGACAAATCATCTACAAATGGAAGGCATTCAACATGACCACAACTCTGCCTAGAAGTGGACGCCCATCAAAACTATCATCAAGAAGCATCAGAAAAATAATAAATTAAGTAAAGGCCAACCCACACATTACCTCTAGAGAGTTGCAGACCTCTTTGGCAGCATCTGGGGTAAATGAACATGCGTCTACAGACATGACATTTATGGGAGGGTTTCTAGATAGAAGAAAAAGAACAAAGCTGCCTGTTTTTTTCTTTGCCAGAGAGCATTTGGACAAACCAGATGCCTTTTGGGAGTCCATTCTTTGGACAGATGAGTTCAAAATAGATTTATTTGGTCATAATCAAAGCCGCCATGTATGGAGAAAAGCTAACACTGAATTCCAGGAAAAGAACCTTCTCCAAACAGTGAAGCATGGTGGTGGAAATGTGAAGGTCTGGGGCTGCTTTTCTGCCTCCGGGCCAATGCGACTCTATATTCAGGGAAACTTGAATTCTTAGATGAATTCTTAATGGCTTAAAAGAAAAAAGGTTCACACTGTTGATTGGCCTAGTCAAAGTCTGGATCTCAATCCAATTGAAATGTTGTGGCTAGACCTGATGCAAGCAGTACATGGCAGATGTCCTTCCAACCTCTCTCAGCTGGAGGAGTGGGCAAAAATACCCAAAGACAGATGTGAGAGACTGGTCAGTGGTTACAGAAGATGTTGAAGTAATGGCTGCAAAAGCATGTGCCACACGCTACTAAATTAAAGGATTCACATACTTCTGCACAAGTCAAATTTCCATTTTTTGTTAGATTAAGCCCTTTTGTTCAATAAATAATGACAATATATATATATTTTGGTTTGTGTCCATTATTTGGAAGTCTGCTTCACAAATTGGGTTTTGGATGTACATTTGATTCGGGTTTTTTTACACAAAACCTAATCATGTCTCAAGGGTTTACAAACTTTCAAGCAGCACTTCTTGCTGCTGGTGACATGGTACTTGAAAGTCATAAATACTTCCTCCACCGTTTCAAAATTTTCCCATGAAGAAATTGGAAAAAATATTTAAATATATTCAATTCTCAAGGCCAGTAGCAACATTCTGGGAACAGATGGCAGAATGGAATGCAAGAGATGTTATTTAAGAGGCTATCATTACTTGGAAAACCACCAGAGAAGAGCATGTGGAATGTAAGAGAAGAAAAACTCAAGTCATCCATCTCTGAGAGTGCTTTGCAGCAAACAGAAACACCAATTAAAGTTAAGATGGGCATCCCTTCCCACAATGCAACAGCTCGTGGCTGCACAAATTTCACTGTGTTTGTGTAATGCTGGTAGTTAATAGGCTGCGTAATATTAGAAAGAGAGAAAGAGAGAGAGAAAAAGAGAAAGAAAGAAAGAGTGTCCACTGAGTGGGATGGATGTGTTTTTCATTAATGTCTTTTCATGTCCTATCATCCCACACAGCTGGATCTGCTGATCATGAACTGCGCCTCACATTTCAAGGTATAGATTGATAGAACCCCGAGAGTACTGTTGCATAGTTACAAGAATAATAAAAGTGCTGAGTTCTCTCCTTTGAATAGACCTTTGGAAGGCTGTGCTTAAATTAGTGTAAGTAATAATGGAAACATGGTGCGTGTATGTGAAAGAAAGGATCTTCTGGCCTGTTGTGTGTGTTTCCATGGTTTTGAAGGTGGCTGTGCTTCTAGGCAATAAAAGCCATAGGGCAGCTTGTTCCCGTGTTGTTTGTTCCATCACATATATAGTGATTTGTCCCAAAAATCTCTTAGGGACATTATTACAAATACACCTAATACTTCTCTTGGCTGACAATAATAAAATAAACAACATTTTAAACTACTTTTCCCATAGTATTGTTTGGCATTTTGCATTGACCTTTGCAGCAACGCCTGCAAAAGTGGCAAAGCTGTTTAGTGAATTCTCTGTGTGTATGAGAGAGTTAAAAGGAGAACCTCCACACAGCACTGATATTGGCAGGTGCATTGTGGGTCATTCTTGCACTTTACTTTTTCAGAAGGATGTTTGGGGGTTTCTCCAAGCTTGGCTCACCTTTCAGTATGTGACACAGTGGATTTACTCTTCTGCTTACCCATGCCATCAATCCATTATGGATTCCACAACCTATAACATTTAATATTTATGTTATAGTATTTACTGCTGCATTTAAAAAGCTACCCTGCAATGTGAGGCTCAAGGCTAGACTGTTATCTGCGTGCCACTGATGAAAGAGTTTTAAAGAACAATATTAATAATATTGGCAGCTGTCAAGGAGAGAAGGACAGATATAGTGAACAAGATGGGCTGCAGTGTCAAGATGAAGGCTTAGCTACAACACAGTCAAGGTTTGGCCTGTGTGTGGGTGGGTGTTTCAGGAGACAAAGACAAGGCAAGTGGTTGTGTGAAGAGCTAGGTTAGTCAATGAGGGCTAATAGCCAGCACTTTCAGTCTGATTAGATTTACTCACTAGAAAGTCATTAGACTTGTAGACATGGCTTCAGGGTTGCCCTGCAACCTTTTACAAGAGCCCATCAATTATACATGGTCATCATTTGTCAAATTGATTTTTAAAATGGGATGTTTTGTTTGCGTTCTTGCCTTTTTCTTATGCCTTGAAACTGATAAGAGATGTCTGCATGCATAAATTTTAAATTTTCGACCCAAATTGGAGGAGCATTGTGGGTGGTAATGAAATATTCACTAAAGCATGTCCTTTGTTATTATTGATCATATTAGGAGTTGTAAAAGGAAAACAAAAAGGACAAAGGTTGTCTTCATTAGCCACCATTAATTGAAAACACCTAAAGCATGACACAAAGAACTCAATTTAATGAAGTTCAGCCCATCAGCTGCAGACATAGACTCTGCTTTTGATTTTGAGAATCCACAGTAGGCTTGTCAGGACTAAGAGGAAGTAGGGTCATTTATAAAGCAAGCATTCAGTGAAGCATATGAAGCTCTGCATGCTACAATTTAATACAGCTCATGAAATATACTCTGTGGGCCACACAGACTTTATTTTTCTGAGGGTTTTTCTTTGCTTTATGGATCACTGGTCTTTCCTCTTGAAGCTGAAATTTAATGGGATTGGCTTTATTCCCAAGGTCCTTAAAAATGCTGTAGCTTGTATAACCAAAATTGTCAACGGCCAATCAATAAAGTCTTAGATGATCAATGTTGCGTAGATAAGCCCAGATCTGACACTGTGGGATCTCTGTAGCCGCTTCCAATCAACATCAAAGGATTCATTTGCGATTTAGAGAGCCAAGGTCTATCAAAATTAATCAATGCTTAAAATGCTACTTTTTAGATATGGTCATATTTTAAAATACTGCTGTGTTGCTAATGTTTCCTACTGCAGTGGATTTTGTAATGCAAATTTCAGAGGTACAAATACTTAATTACATGTCATTCTGATTGCTAATTTAAGATTACCAAAGCCGTTAGACTTCCAAATATTCCAACTCCTCTGAAACAAACTTTATCAGTACCTTAGCATTTTTACTGCTGCCAGCAGGTTATATCTTTCAGCAGTTCAGACTGGCACACTGCCTGAATAAATATCATTCTCTGCTGATCTTATCTTTTGGCTCTATGAAGGAACCTCATAAATCCATAATAAGTTTATGCTCAGAGTCACTGTCCACAATGACACTCCACTTTTTAGGGCCCCATTCACCTCCCTGGCCTGTTAGAACCGCAAGTACCGCGTGCCAAAACATCCCTGATGCTCATCTGAATAGTTAATAATAGAATTACAGTGTTACATTGAGTGATTAATGCACTCTTCCCAGCCATAATGACAGCAATTGATTGAACACTTAAAAAATAGCCCCATCTGTGCAGCACGTCCTTGTGATGTTGAGAAGCAAACTGTCCCAATTCAAGGTGCATCAGCCTCGATAATGTACAAAGTGGCTGATCGATACGGCTTGGCAGCGTTTGCTCATTGCAGGGTCCGTAATGTGATGTGTACTCTATCAATAACTTCCCCTGGTTGACAGACATGACCCGGGTCATTTCTCTTGCATGCAGTGGAGGTGAGGGCCAGCCACAAAGCATTGGGGTGAGATGGGCAATTGTAAGGTTGTCCCGGTGACAGGAGCGGATAATAGGAAGTTAGAGTCCCGGTGTAGAACAGCTCTATAGAGTTGGAGGAAAGAGGTGGCAGGTCTGAAAACATGGGACCAATATGTAGGTGTTGCCTGGTTCATTTGCCTTGTTTCCTGTTCTTAAAACCCATCTGAGGTGATTCAGTCAGAAGCGGTCAGGTGAGATCACTGTTTAAAGCTGGCAGTAATGTGTGCCGCAAATCTAGAACCATTCTGGAACCATTCAGCCTTACCATTTTTAACTGATGTACTTGAATATATATTATTTTATTGGAGTATCTGTATTAAGTGATTTAGTGAAGTGAAAATTAGCGCTTACAAATTTGATTACAATGTGTTTGCTTGCATTTTCTTTTGGTTTAAGAAAGAGCCGTAAGTTATTTGTTTGGCTTTTGGTTCCTCAAAGCTGTATGTTGCGACTCTTAAACCTGTCGCTGGAGTCGGTAAGATTTATATCCACATAAGCAGAGGCTGAAGTGGAATTTCTTTTGTTTATTTGCGGCCCTCATTCTCATTCTGATGACACAAACCAGACTGAGATGCATCAGCCTTCCTGGGAATATTTCCAGAGCTCCTCTAATTATTTGCTTTGTGTCAGATGACCCTAAGTGAATATCAGAGCGGTTTTCAGTCTCTGCGTGCTCTGTCTTCCCAGAGGTGTTTCCCACTTCTGTGTTGCGTTTGACATTGTAACAAAAAAATAATAAATCCCAAAGACCACGTATCACATTTATTGATCTATTGGAAGCTGCTGGATTAATGTTTGTTTTTGTAGTAGACAAGATGACTTAGAGTGTTGTGGCTTCTCCAAGGCAATGACAGTAATGGACAGGCCGAAGTGACAGCTTGCTCTCCCAAAGTGAAGTGATTCCAAGAGGATTGTCTCGACAGTGGTGCAGAACAGGCATGAAGGCGTAACGTATGCCTTTAACAACTTCCTTTCATTAAGGTTAATGCACGACACCTCTGTATATAAAGTCAAACCGTTTGATATGTTTTAATGACACCAGTATATATAATGTTGGGTTGCCTGTAGGTGTGATTTCAAATGTAGCCCCCGCAGATGTCTAGGAGTTAGTAGATGAAAGCATGTGATTGATAAATGAGCTGGGGCCAAAGTTTAAATTATATGACTGGTAGCTAAATGAATTCCTCAACGCTACATGCACATACAGTACAAATAAAGGACGTGCTGCCAATTTTGTAATGCGGTGGGGGATTTAACTCGCTCTAGAGTGTGGAGGGGAGGAAGAAGCACTCTGTGTCCTAAGAACATCATGACTTCACGCTTGTTCAGAAAATCTATGCTTGACTGATGGGACATGCAGCTAATAGGTTTCCACTGAGTATTTCTCATTAAAATACTTCTAAACCACAAGCACTCATTCGGTACGAAACGCAGAACAGCAGGAGCTCTGTGGACTGTGAAATGCATCAAATGCATAAGCTCATTTCATGACCCATACTTTAGACTTGAGCATGCTCTATATTATGGTTTAACCATGTGTGTGGTCGGCTTGTAATAGTGGATGGATGCAGTGGTTTAAACGAGTGGGCACTTAGGCCTCTCCCTTTATGACATCATAATCACTTTATACTCTACTGCAGAGATACCGTAGAATGCATTTTGATTGGCTATAGTGCAAAGGCAGACAACAGGACTTGGGGCATTACCTGACAGTGAGGTTTATAGCATACAGGATACCATTAATTAAATAAAAGTACTGAGTCAGTATTCGCATAGACAGTCATATACAGCTTATATCAGGCCGTTGAGGAGGCAGATGGCCTCAAGGAAAGTGTTGTCATGGTAATGTGATGTCATCCACAATTGTGTATCCACAATTTGAATTATCAAAAAAATGTGGTTACTACAAACTTTAATATGTCAATATGTTATCAATATTGATTCTTTTTATTTACATTCTCAATTATTGTGCAGGACTCTGCAGAACATATTATCATAATTATCTTTCATCGAAATGAAAACAACTTGAACTTGAATTTGAAACAACTTTGCTTTTCTGGTGACATCACCAAGCACTCTCTTAAACCCCTCCCCTTCAATCACCTGTCATGCAGAGGCAAGATCCAAAAAATTCCTGGATAACAGTGATCCCCGCCCATATTTCTTATTCACTTAGAAATATGTTATTTTGGGAGAAATGGGTTGTAAACACTGTCATGACTTTTAAATGATTGATATATAAAATGAAATAACCTGAGTGAATGCTTGATGTTGATTGCAGTAGTGACCTAATGGACACAATTAACATAACTAATCTTAAAGATTCAAGATTCAAAGCATTTATTGTCATATGCACAGTTAGGAAACACAGTGAGGTTTCCCTGTGCAATGAAATTCTTACTTTGCTGTCCACAGTGAATGCCAGGACAGTTATATAACTAAAGTAGAGAAAAATATAAAATAACGAAATTTTTAAAATATACAATAAGGCACACATAATAATAAATAAACTCTGAAATATAAATAAACGTGCAAATTGAAGGATAAATAGCAGCGGTCTGACTTGAAGTCATGTGCAAAATGAATATGAAAATAAGATGCATATAAATAGAGATGGTGGTAAACAATCTAGCAGTAATGAAATTGGTTTATTCAGCTACCTGTTTAAAAGTCTTATAGCTGAGGGAAAGAGTCCCTCAGTCTTGTGTGGTCCTGCATTTCACACTCCTGTACCTCCAAAGGTGAAAAAAAAAGCTTACATGTCCCTCATGTGCCAAGGTCAAACCAAGTTACATGCACCCCCTAACCGTGATTGAAATCATAATAAATATAAATCCAGGTCTCATTTATAAGGGGGCTAGGCCTATCATGCAGCATTTGATTAATTGGCCCTGATATTACTGGAGACCTATTCCTAACCACCATCAAAATCTCAGATTAATTGAACATTTATAAATAATTGTGGGTAATACAGAAGAAAAAACAGAAATGGCATCCACAGCAAGACTTTCCTTTCTTATAGTAGTTGATTATGGGTGTAGATAAAATTAATTGCAATTAATTGCAATATTTAAGTAGTACTTTAAAAATAATTAATTTTCTTTGTATTTCTGGTCTCATTAATCAATAGAAAATCATTTTAAGGTGAAAACACCATGCAAATAATTATGATTATATTTGTATCAGATATATATGTGTCAGAATAGCACAACTTATATAACTTTGTTGTTTTCAGTTCAGTGCAGAGGATTTACAGTAGATGCAGCAAGTCATTGTTGGTTGCGCAGAAAACTGATCTCACATCAGTGCAATGCACCGACTTATGCAACAGAATTATAGTACACCACAGGAAATGGAGCATTAGCATGTGGTTTTACAAGGACCAAGAATCAATACTCATCAAGGAAGATACATCAGACACTTTACAATCTGATTCACTTCTAGAAATATGCAAAAGGAACCTGAAAACCTTGCAGATTTAATGTAAAATGCCACAGTTTAATGTTGCTTCCTCTGTAGCTCTTTGAGTTTATTTTGTCAGCATATTTTCACAATCTTGCAAAACATCTAAAATAGAGAAGATTACAGTGGAATAGACCAGCAACATAAAAGCAGTGCGTCAGGGGTCATATCCATGTGATGAGTTACATATGATTACATCTCTGTTTCACTGGCTTACCAGACTAAAAACAACAAACAGTCATTTTGAGAACAATTTGTTAACAGTCTTTAAAGAAAGGTACAAAGAAAAGTGATGATTACACAGCGGAGAAGGAAGGTGACCAGTGGTGCATGTTAAATAAACTGCTCTCAGCAGATTGTGTACAGTGAGATATATGTGTGATGGAACTGGCATTGTCTTCTGATTGGTCAAGCTCTGCCTGCAGTTGGTCGGCAGTGGCAAGGAGATCTTTTATGTGTGATCCGCCCACTCATTCTTTTACTGATGTCCATTTACAGGCATAGAGCTCTGTCACTTCATTCATGCTCACGTTTGATATTCATACCGTATGCTTATTCATTCAGGTCCCTTTCAGCACAGGTAATCAAAGAAAATGGGATGCTATTTTTTACCCTGTTTTATTTATGCTCGAGACCTTTATGGTTTCCGGCCCTTTCTACAGTGCCTGCCGTCTGACTTCTTACTGTTACAAAATGTGTCTCAGGATTTACATGTTATCAAATGTTTAGATGTATGTTGTTTTGTCTGTTTATTAGTTTTAAAACAGGAACTAAATTTGTGTTTTATAAAATAGAAAGAAAAATTTTTTATCAGATTGAAAGAAAAGGAAATATAAATAATTTATTATTAATGCGTACAACATTATACATTTTATTTTTTGTCATCAAAATAACCTGACATTTCTAACTTTGTTGTGTAAGTTAAAATATGTGTTTTTGTATTTATATTAATAATATGGCAAGCTCTTTTTACACTGAAAATTTTTAAACCTTTAAAAGATTTTAGATTAAGAGAGCTGACCTAGGGTCAGTTTTGTTTTTCACAGATGAGAGAGTGTAATTAGCTGGACCAGAGCAACTGATCACAGACAGAACTCGGTCTGAAGTTCTGATGTCTTAGATGTAAACAAGCATTCAAAAGAAACTCAAAACTCAGTACTTTGCTGGACACCCTACACATGCTTCAATGCTTTTGAAATCACTCCTTCTGATGATCAAAACAAATCAAGTGTGAAAGCTTTTGAATGTATTAAAAAAAATATTGGCACCAACATTACGTAAATGAAATACAAATAGATGCTTAAATGAAAACAACTAAATTGTAAGAGAAAAATAAAAATTAAGAATAAAACATTAAATAGCAACGCTTCATTCTTTTACACTGTGGCTGTATAAGAATACATCATTATAATTTTGATGATTTTTATGTACATCTTGCATACTTATCCAAGAATGTTAAAAAAATAAAATAGACAAAATAGAACAAAAATTATAATGGCTAACATGATTGTTCTTTCTCTTGCAGATATTGGCCATCATTTCTATTTTATTCATCGTTCTCTCAACAATTGCACTGTCCCTCAACACCTTACCTGAACTCCAAGTCATAGATGAATTTGGCCAAGCCAATGACAATCCTCAGCTTGCTCATGTTGAAGCCGTGTGTATTGCATGGTTTACAATGGAGTATCTCCTGCGCTTCCTTTCATCACCCAACAAGTGGAAATTCTTCAAAGGGCCATTAAATGTCATTGACTTGTTAGCTATATTACCATACTATGTCACTATTTTCCTCACCGAATCCAACAAAAGTGTGCTTCAGTTCCAGAATGTGAGGAGGGTTGTGCAGATATTCCGTATTATGAGAATATTAAGGATTCTAAAACTGGCCAGACATTCAACTGGCCTGCAGTCCCTTGGTTTTACTCTCAGGCGCAGTTACAATGAGTTGGGCTTACTTATATTGTTCTTAGCCATGGGAATTATGATATTCTCAAGCCTGGTGTTCTTTGCAGAAAAAGATGAGGATGCTACAAAATTTACAAGCATCCCAGCTTCATTTTGGTGGGCTACAATTACCATGACAACAGTAGGCTATGGAGATATTTACCCACAGACCCTGCTTGGTAAAATTGTTGGTGGACTTTGCTGCATTGCTGGTGTGCTGGTCATTGCCTTACCCATCCCTATTATTGTGAACAACTTTTCAGAGTTCTACAAGGAGCAGAAACGACAGGAGAAAGCCATCAAAAGAAGAGAGGCCTTAGAACGCGCAAAGAGGAACGGCAGTATTGTCTCTATGAATCTGAAAGATGCCTTTGCAAGAAGTATGGAGCTAATGGATGTCATCGTAGACAAAAGTGATGACAAAGGGACGATGGACAACCACCTCTCTCCAAGCAGGTGGGGTATTCCCAAACGCACATCCTCGGATACCAGCCTAAGATCATGTGACAAGAAGTTTCCTGACAGTGGCCAACAAGGATCACAGGAATATGCCAGAACACCAAGTCCTCAGCATCTGAATGCTCAGAAACTGGAGGAAATGTATAACCAGATGACAAAAACGCAGTCCTTCTCTGATCTCAGCACAGCCACTGCCTCACAAACTGCAGCCGAGTCAAAACATGAGGTAGAACTGGAGATGAAGGAAGTCACATCTGCCCCTGAAGGACAACCAAAGGAAAGAACCATCACTGATGTAAGAAGCATATCAAGTGTTGACAGCTTTGCAAGCTGCACTGCTGAATTTGGACAGGGTGAGAAGGCATCCAACCCTTCTTATACATCAGAGCAGGTTCAGCAAAGGCCAACTAAAACATCTCCACGTCTTCATCTTGGCCAGCTGACACCCTCAGATACCTTCTGTCCAGAGGACAACCTGCAACCAGAAGGTGTTAATTTCACCGAAGTGGTGGAGAACATCAAAAGCTCAATTCGTGGCCCAAATCCAGTGAAAACAAAAGGCCTCAAGGTCAACTTTATAGAAACACCAGATGATGCTCCTCTGACACCACCCCACACCTCTTCCCCACAGGATATCAACAACAGTCTTTTGGAGGACGACTCCCCAGAAGGAGAGTGCTCTCCTCTTTGTTCAGATTCAGAGCCACCAGTTAGTTTCCCAAACAAAGGCTTTGTTCTTTCTCCAAAGACACTGGCCGGTCAATACCGTACCCAGGAGACAGCTCTGCTTTTGGGGGGGATAGAGGAACAAGAGTACCATGAGGACAAGAACCTTATGGAGGTGGCTTCCACAGTCATCTCCTCACCCAAACGTGCAGCACGCAACTGCACTCAGGGTGATAACGGGGAGGTCAAGCCAGACACCAACCAAAGTGAACATAAGGTCGAGAACCACATGTTTACACCGGAGATCCATCTAATGCCAGGGGATGGCAACCTTTCACCACCCTGTGAAACCGGTATGTGACTGTGGGCTCAGGTTCTGACAGCAGCTGCAAACACACTGGAGAAGAAAGTTGTACACAGATGTGGTCTGAAAGATACTTTGCATGGCATGAAAAGTCGCTTGTAATTTGTCACCATCAGTAGAAAAATCAGACTGCAGTTCTTGCAGACGAAACCTGAAGGATGCGGGTGCAAACAGAAGACTTGTTTAGAATGTATTTACACAATGATGAAGACATTGTACTTCCTTTACATTGTACCTTTTCACTTATTTAATTTTATAGAGACATACACAAATGTAGAGGGACAGATCTTCAGCAGCATGCATATTAACAAAGCTGTTTTACGGTGCTTAGTTTGCTTAAAGCACTCCACAGTAAATACAGAGACTACAGCAATGACAATGCACATAGCCACAGGGGGCAATGTAGATGTCAAAAAGGTTTTGTTTGGTTTTATTTCGTTTTTAAAGAGGGAATTTTCATCAGACTGTGAAAAGTGAGCTGCAAAGTAGCGACGTATTGAAACATATCATGACTTTCTGTAAAAATGCAATGTGTACCTAATGTGTTTTGTGTTTAGGAATGGCCTGTAATGTCACCCAAATTTGTTTGTTTTTTTTGTACTCTAATTAGCACCATTAATCAAAACCTTAGACCATAGGTTTATAATTTTGCTGATGGATTGCACCAGTTTTCCTCTTGATATTCAGAGTCACATATATATACTTGTAGTTGCCAAATACGTAACAAATAAGGATAGCAATCAAATTCATTAAGCTAGTTGTATAAATGCGCATTATATATCACAAGACTATTGCGCATCCCAATATCGATGTTTAGGTAAAGTTATAGTTTCAGAAAAAAGCTTTAATGGCCTGCTTTGAATTTATGAAGTTATATCATTCAAAAAGATGGTGCAGCAGGTATTTATGTCTTATATTTACATGCTCAAATATACGATAGCACAAATACAAGAAACAAACATATTTCACATAGTAATTTGACCATCAGGTAAGTAGTTCTGGTCATTAATAAATAAACAAATATTTTTCATATTTCCCTTTTAAAATCCCCAAAAACAGTCATCATATCAATACTATGTTACCTATAAAAGGACCAAAATGCGTATGTTTAACATACATTATTTACATACAGACATTATTTACATACCGACATCATGCAATTGAGTAATTGAGTTTTTTTTCATTTGGCGAGTGTACAGTAGTGTAAATGGAACCACCGTTTTAATTTTTCACATTAGTTATTTCATTGTTTTTCATGTTTCACCATATCTGTTTTATTCAGATGTCTGACCTTTTAATCACTTCTTAACAGAAACTTAATTTTGTTTAGTTCTGCTGAGTATTTAGGAATATTTATTTTGTTTTCGATTCTAATTTTTTGTATCATCGTTTGGACTAAAGCCTGATAAGTGTTCTGTGTCCTGTCATCAGAGAGAATATCCACTTTATGTTGCCTTTTTCCAAGATTGCTGGAAATATATGTATATTATCTGCTTGGGCATGGCAGTTGACTGATTGTTCCAAATGTACATTGAGTTTGAAGACATCACACAGTCTCAGTGGGGTGAGTGAGGACTGCAGACAAGAACTTCAGCTGGCTATCACGGTTATGCTATGGTGAAAAGTGCAATACAGCATACTGCAATCTATGCAGGCCAAGAATTGTGGCACTTTATTTACAGTCTAATGGATTTGTGTACAGGCAGAGACTTCAATTGTATTTTTCAGATTATATATCTTTAATATTTGAAATATCAGTGTTACCACTCAAATAAGATTAGTTGACATTTTGCAAAGGTCCCAGTCTTCGATTAAGATTCTCTTCACAAATTGGGCCGTGAGGGTCTTTTATAAATGTCTACATATATGTTCCTTTAAAATATACATCAAAAACAAAGTCTTTCAATTATTTAATGGGCTCGTAAAAAGTATTTTATGTTTCATAAATTAATGCTGACAGTGCTTCTATTTTTTTCGAAACCGAAATTCTGCATGAACACAATTTCCTGCCGTGTGGTGACCGGAATGTGTCTGGTCATAAGCATTTATAAGCAGACTACAAATCATTTGGCTTTGTTCATATAGAACTGTACAGAAATTCTACTTTTTATACGGGGGGGAATATACGGTCTTTAAGTAATAGATATGCGGAATATTAAGTTCTCAGGTTTTCTATGACACTGATGTTCTGTTATGGTGGATGTTAATGTTTTCTTTATTTTAAGAAAGCGTCATCTTTATTTTCTTGTTGTTTTTAAAGAATGTGTCATCACTTACCTGTTTATGTTTTAACAGACAAGAAAACTGACTGTTGACCCATCTCACGCATTCAGCTTCCCTGGTGTGCTTTATATGCCTCATGTAGAGGAAGCAGTCGTCTACGAATGAAATTTTGTAACCAATTGTGTGCCTGTCTAGCACTTCCTGTAGGCACCTCTGACATGGTGGTGGATGGGCTTTGTTTTCAGTGTAAGAGCAGAATCATACTCCACCTTTTTCATGATATTAAAGCAGTTACAAATTCTTATGTTGTCACTCAGAACCCTATACAGTGCACATCAAGAACTGTTTAAGAACATCAGTTGCCACAAACACAAGCAAGATGAAAGGTAGTCTATACATCACATCATATATGTGCTCGCATATGTTCAGAAATCCCATTTCTGAGCATTTCTGAGCCATTGTCATTTGAGCTGAACATAAGAAACTGTTAAGGCCTTTACCTTGTTTGTTTGTTTGTTTGTTTGTTGGTATATTCCATATTTCATACATGATCAGACTTTGTTTGATCCTCTGTCAACGATTACAGTTTTGAATATTGCACAAATAAAATATGTAACCCTTGGTAGACCGTTAGCACCTGTTGGTCTGAGGAATGGGGCTCAAAATCACCTGTTAAAACCTTTCTATGACAAAAGCACAACTTTTTGGCATAACTCTCACACCAGGCAATCAATTGCTTTGTTATTTGTAGCATGTCATCGTGTGACTATAGAAAAATCTTACATTGCCCTTAATGGGAGTGATAGCAAGAAAATATGGGTCTGTATAACTTAAATTCAGGATGGTATTTGTAAAAGCTAAAACTCTGTAAGCAAACAGCTGATGGACTGTAAACAAGTATGTTACTCATCCCATAATCATTTGCTAAATATCATCATGGCAATGTGTGTGATTTTATGTTATTGTTTGAAAGCGAGGTTATTATTTGGCCATGTGTCATCTGTGTCATAGCCCTGTTCTCCCGTGCATAAATGCTACATTGAAATTTGTCCCTTTGTTTTCTGCCTCTTTTTTTGTTTGTGTTTGTTTAAACGATGTCATCTTGTATCTCAGTGTTCGTAGGCACCGTTATTCTGCAGACTGTTTCCGCACATATCAGCATCTTCGAATGCATGTAGTAATCTGTACAATTATGTGATCACGGAACACTTTGTCATGATACATGTATGTCAACATTACTGTAAAATAAACCACATTGTCTATGTTTAGTCTACTAGCATACGCAGGATAACAAATAAATGTGTAAATAACTCATGTGTTCTGCATCTTCCATCTTCTGTTTTTACTGCTAGACATGATCACAGTAATACAATTGCAAATACATAAATAAATAAATACCTGCATGTTCACCAGGAATGTATTTGGCACAGACACATTTGAGGATAAAGGGTGTGTTGACAGAGAAAAATTACATCTTTGGTCAGGACCAGCACCTGATGCCCTTCAAATTTTCCTTATATGGCCCCTCACAGTGTATTTCCTGAGCATGGAAAAACAATAGGGAAAAAACACGAGTTTACAGTGAATGATGTGTAATCAAACTTATTATCTCATATGGTTTCGTAAACCTAACCAAAAGAACATGAAATTCTTTAAATGACGCCTGCAAATTGTAAAGCTACTCATCTAATTGCTTTAAGTATTTTAATGGCGTGAACTAGTGCGACATCTAGGGGTGAAAGCCGTTATGCACTTTACCTATACCAACTCACGGCCCACACAGCCAAACACATATGTTTCCGCGGCCCACTGCAAAAGAATTTAAACGATCCCGCTTTTTGTGTCAGGTTAACTAAGTACTCGAAAGCAAGGCTGTTAATTGTCTTTATTGAATAAACTGGTAATGTATTGAATAAACAGAAAATATACATAACGGATCAGCAAGCCCCCACAGGCTCGGGCAGCGGTAGCTGCTCGTTCTCTGCTCCAACATATGTGAAACCCAGCGCTAGGTAGTCGCTACTATATTTTCTTCGTTTAGGTTTATTTTGAGGCTTTTCAGTGTCAGGCTTACTTGTTGCTGAAGAAACGTCTGTAGTTTTTCTTTTCAGCGATCCTGTTGTCAACCATTTATCCATTTTTAAATCTGCTTCAGCATGTATGAATCAAAACTATTTTAGATAGTCTAAGTTGGCGGGTTGTTATTAAACCAATCAGCGAGCTCGAATAGTGAACGCATAGTAACAATTTATTATTTAATTTCTCATTATTTAATTATATATCAAATTATGATTTATTTGATTTTGACTAGACATTTTTTATTATATTAACAATATTACAATTTCTATTAATAATAATTGGCGGCCCCCCTGCAATACCGTGGGCGGCGCCCACAGGTTGAAAACCACTGACCTATACAATCGACAAACACATCTAGTAAGGAGTAATCTTTGTGTTTGTTTTCATCATTTAACAGCCACTGAAATCACGCCAATTAAGAGACAGAAAATAAATTCCAATATAATATTTAATAACTATTAAAAATGTTTCTGTTTATTTCACTTTCACTTTTGATTGTTTTAAATATTTAATGATAACCTGGGACAAGGGTTAAACAATATAAATGTATACATAGTCAAACAGAAACCTGCAAATACAATCGTGGGGCATGGTTAGAAAGGGTATGGTGGTTTTTTACTCCACGCCTGCAGGGGGCGCCGCGGTCGCAGCGTCTCATAAACTACACATCACAGTTGGCGGGAACTTTTGTTGTCAAAACACAAACATATAAACATGGAGGTCACGTCACGGGAGACGATTTCCAGCACTGCAGATAAAACAGATTTACCCGAAGTGGAAAAGATCGTTCAATCATGGATGATTGATTATTACTACACCACGTTATGTCGGCTCTTTAAAGACAGATCTGCTGAGAAGTTTCGCAAAACCTTACAAGTATTTCAGGGTAACGTGTTTCAAGTGTACTACCGTTGGATGTAATCGTAATAATTAATGGGAAACCTTGAACTCTGTTGTGTGAGCCATATTATTAATTGTACTTATGTTATATATTGTTATTTATTACAATCGCATAAAACGTGTTTTGTTCCGTCTACAGCAATAGTGGATGAGCTCGAATCGGGCTCTGATACTTCGGATCAACCGTCGCAGAGAACTATCTGTTGTTTCCTTGCCAGAGTGATGGACGGGGAAGAGCTGGGTAGCTTCACAATTAAGCTTTAATTAAAAACTTGCTTCGGTGAATTGATACCATTATGTATTATTGTGTATTTATATATATATATATATATATATATATATATATAGCAGTATAATATTTCTGTGGTTCTACTTTCTATTAGCAACGCCAAGATCATGTTTGTTTTTCAGCATACCTGATTTAATGTATACGTAAATGAAGTACAAGTAATTTGGGGTAAAAGGTATGCCAAGTGAAAAAATGTAATGTTAATGTGTAAAATACGATCTGGTGATTGTGTAATATGGTACACTTTGTGTATGCACATATTTAGTTTCATATCACAATGGCTTGTGGTTGGTCTTGTCACATGTAAACAACCATCATGTTGTTTTACAGATGTCCATTATGATCGTAATACTCGGATCACCCCCTTAATGTCATCGCTGCCAGTGTGGGACTTACTAGAGGATGTAGTGTGTGATTCTGCTTTACATGCTAAGATCAAGACTCTGCTGATTGTTCAGGTTATTATGTTTGTGAATACCAGTTGTTTCACACTGCAGATGGGTTATAGAAAGTACAATGTACATTTGTTTTGCTGGTTGTGGTGTTTGTGTTCCAGTGTGTTGCTGTGTGTTTAAGAAAAGGAAACACACAAATGGCAAAGGACACACTAAAATGGCTGGAAAAAGAGACTCCGATACCAGAGGTGAATTTTACAGTTACAATTTAACTGTACACAAACATGAAAAGTCTGTTAGTTCCACACTTTGATGTCATGCACTTCGCACTTTCATGCACATTTTTTCTGTTTAATACATAATTAGATATTTAAGGGAATCTCCCAGCTTTTTCCTTTATGTGTGTTCCCAACGGAAGACAATTCCAAAGCTTTCCTTAAACATGTTCAGAGCTTTTCATATTACAAAATTATTTTGGTCATAACAAAGTCATAACAAAGTTGTTTTGGTGTCTTAACAGAAACTGCATGGAAAGCTCACCACCGTTGTGAATAAGAAAGATGCGTATGACCCACTTCTGATGAACTTCTCTTACAGTCAGCTATTGGAAAAAATTGACACGTTCCTTGACATTCAGAAGCATTCTTCTGTTTTCCTACTTGAGGTACGAAGACTTTTTTATGCAAACCGGAAAGCTGCTGTGCCATGCATTGAATCTCAGGGATGTTTTGCAACATCCTGAGGGAAGGAGACAGTGTTCTCCAAGTACTAATGGGCTGCATTGACAGTGGTTTTAATGTGGTTAGCGTATGTATTGGAAAACTGCCTAATGATGCCTTAGAATTGTGGTGTTTTTCTGAGGGTATGGAAATGTAGCAATTAGCTGCACCCTAATTGCTCAACAGCCCAATTAATGTAGAAAGAAGATTTTGAGTACTCAAGAGGGGTCGATGTGGGCTTTCTAGTTTTAAAGTGAGGTGTTATTTGATGCTAAGACATTGAGTTTTGGAATCCATGGTTAATCCATTAATCCATGGTTTACTTTGTCCATGATAGATAGACTTCTGACTTCTGTCTCTTTCCCAGATTCATTACTGGTGCATTGGCTTTTGTTTTAGGCAGCATCAAAAGTGGTTCAGGCACGTCACGAGAGATCAGAGACAACTTCACAAAGTCCTGACAGTGGCAAGGCGGTGCCATCCAGCCCAGAGGCAGGCAAATCAAAAGAGTAATATCTCTCTCACCTACAGTATTCTAAAATGGAGTTGTACTTGAATATAAATAAAAATAACATTTGATAATATTTAAACTTTTTAAAACTAATAAGTAACTTTTTTGTCATTTAAAAAAGAGCCTTTTTAAATTAAAATAAGGTGTAGAGCTGTTATAAAGCAATAGTGTCATTTAATGTGGAGCATTTCAGCTAAAAATATTCATGTTTTTCGGGGGGCTTTGTGCCTGTGACTGCATACAGGAATAAGGACCAGGTGGCTCCACGGGTGGCAAATATCAGGTGAGGCCCTGCAAGAGCTGAACACCCTGATCAAGATTCACTGTAGTAATTAACACCTGACAATGATGTGATGATTCTGTACTAATATAATTGAAATATAATTCAAGCCATTCCATCTACTATCTCACAGACATAAAAAGAAACTTTTTTCAAAACAAACTGAGCCATGGAAGCCAGAAACGGCAATGAAAAAGCAAACAACACTCAGAAGAACCTCTGTTTGTAGTAAGTCCTTTAACTGGTGGGTTTTGTTTCTGCTGTGGGAAGAATTGTGTATCAATATGTTTTGTTAACTGTGTTTTGTTAACTATAAATGCTTAATGTTTCTCTTTTTAATTATAAACCTATCAATAAAAAGTTTTACAAATGTTTTATTTTTAACACAGAGGTTTCTCGGAGGAGTAGTAATAGTTCGGTATTGCAAACCAATATTACAGCAACAAACCGAATAAGGAGGGTGAGTTACTTCCTAATTCTCACTGCGTGTGTGTGAATAATTTGCATTTGAAATTAAAAGCCATAAATGATTTGCTTCTCACAGAAATGGACTTCAGAAGAAGATAAGAAGCTTAAAGCAGGCGTGAGGCAACATGGGGTGGGGAAATGGACCATAATCCTGAATGAATTTGACTTTGAGAATCGTACCGGTGTCATGCTTAAGGACAGATGGAGGACTCTGAGGAAACTGGAAATGGTCTGAGATGGTGATGACTGGAAATGGCCAGAGATGGTGATGACTGGAAATGGCCAGAGATGGTGATGACTTGAATTGTAATGCTTAAGGACATTTAGAGTTATTGCTTGTGTTGGAAGTTTTTATAAGTGGTAATGTTTTTATACATATATATACAGTTGCAATGGAACGTTTCATAATCCTGACCCTGTCTGAGATATATATATAAGTGACCGAAAACAAGTTTTACCCATGCAGTGACATCGCCTTAAATTCTTCCTTGAGTTTTTTTCATGTGAAACGGTAAACGGTATGTTGCAGTTTTATCTGACCAGCAGAGGGCGTAAGTGTGAAGTGATCTTTGGCCTTGACTGAGCTTGTGAAGATTTGTCAAATGCTTTATTTGAAGCAGCAACTGTAAAAAACTATTTTAATAAACGTTTCCAGACATGTAATTAAACATATTGTTCATATGTGGATTTTGTAGTAAAACACTTTGTTTTAAAGAGAGTGATTTTGTTTGTTTAAATAAAAATAAAGTTGTGTACTTGTGGGCAGGAGCAGTGCTCCAGTCTCTGTACTTTTCTCCATGTTCCTCTGCAGCGTGGACTTCCAACTGCCTGCCAGTGTAGAAGCTCATCTCTGCCGAGAAAATAAAAGCATCAGCTACAAGCTACTTTTTCTGTGGTTCTTTTAAACTGTAGGCGTAATAAACGCATATAAAAACTTGTCACACTTGCTGTAGTTTAATTTGTCCACTAACAAAGTCAAACATTTACACCGCATGTATCATGTTTAAAAGAATTCTGTGGCAGGCTTATTGGTCAGTTACTCCAAGTTTATTACTACACTAAAGTGTCTAGTGACACAAACAAATACAACAAAGTCTGTGGAGCTGTGTGTATGACCTAAATGTTTTATGACTTTGTTTTACCGTAAAAAGACCATGACCTTATTATATCACCTTATTATGATCGCAGTATAATGTGTTTATGTTGAGGCATCTAAACAACATTCTGACTATGGGTGCAATACCTTTCAGCTAGGTTACCGTCTCCTTGGCAACTCCGGCTGTGGTTTCTTATGGCAGGAGGTTGACAAGCCACACAGACAGTGTAGCCTTCCCTCAAGTACTGCATCCAGCGGGTATAGGGTCTATTCTCCACCACGCATTGTGATGTGAGTGACTCCAGTCTGAACTCCATACAGAAACTGTGAAGTAGGGATCATTCACTTTTGATTTTCCACTCATCGGTTTCTGTTCAATTTAAGTGCTGCTTTTGTATTGTTAGATGTGTTTTGGTGTTTTTAATTCCAGAGTTTGCAAACAAAGTATCTTTACAGAAGAGTGATTGGAGATGCATAAAATGCTGTTGTACATTCTAGCACTAAATTAAACTTTTGGGCATAGAAAAGGTTACACATCTTTGATCAAATGACAAACAGGATATTGTCACAATCTGTGTTTTTGTGGCTTTGACTAATGAACTATTTGCTGGATTGAATAAACAGGCTTCTCATCACCAATTCTCATCGTGAACGGTCATTGTGTTTGTTTAATCTACGGTGATACATACCCAGCAACCACTGGGGCCCCGTGCAAATCATGTGTTCTGCCTTTGCTGTACTCCATTGTGGTTATAAATGCTGGTCCTGGAAATAATCCAACACAGTTCCTACTTAGTCTTCCCCTATAAAAAGCTAAATTATCTGCTAGTTAATTATCAAAGTCCCCAGCTTTCTAATTGAAGTACTGGGTCCTTTCTCTGGAATATCTTTTTCAAAAAAAGCTGATTTTACTGTTTGCTGTGTTGCATTCATACCTTCAGTCTGAGCACAGAAGTGGCCCTGATGGTCATGATACTCCATGCATCCTGCTCGTTCTTCCAGCCTTGGACAGATCTGACCACTATTTTGGGGCTCTGTCTCAATGCTGCGCCTGCGAACACGGAATGAGGGCTGGCATGGCTGGGCACAACCACTCCAGTGACTCCACTCGCTAACTACACATGGCTGGGCTAAAAACACAGCAAGGAAGAGAACTGGTATCAATATCACCATGTTTGAAACTAACCATATATATATATATATATATATATATATATATATATATATATGTGTGTGTGTGTGTGTGTATGTGTGTGTGCACTACACTGTAAAAACAATCATATTCTTAATCAGTATCTTTGTTTTTTTTACCAGCAAATAGATTAAACCTTATGTGTGTCTTAAAAGCATATTTACAAGTGTATATCTTAACTTAAAAGCATAACTTATCTTCAAAATACCTTATACCTACATTCTAGGTATATCTTGTCTTAGTGTATATTTTAAAAACACCTTATTTTAACAGCATATTTACAAGTGTATATCTTGAAAGTATGTATGTACCACTGACAGAAATGTTTAAAGCATAAACATTACTACATGTAGTTATTTCTTATTGTCTAACAGCCATTACTTTAAAAATAGGGTGTTGGAAGGATGACTTACCAGGGCACTCTGTTGGGTAGTCGAAGCAACAGTCTTTTGTCTTGACACACCCCTCATCACAATAGCACATCCCATAGACACGGTCCATCCTCCAGTCTGTAGTAAAACAGGTGCGATCTGTTCCTTGGCAACACCTTGTTGAGCACCCCCCATCAGTAAAGTGGTATAGCCCAAATAAAAGGGCCACAAGCAGCCAGGCATTCTGCTTCACTGACCCCCCCATAATGGATCAAAAATGATCAGTTACCACAAATTGTACCTACAAGTCTAAAATAGAAAAGTCTGTGTTCTGTTCTCGTTATGCAGCGCCACAACAGGTTTCATTCCTAGATAGCAAATGAAACAGCCGCAGGTAGTTTACAGGCGAAGTTGTTCCTGCTGGAGGAATCTCTATGACCTGGAATTCCTGTGGCCACAACGGTCTTCTGTTTGCACAGACAAACACATTTACAGAGGTCTGAAACTGTAGAAAAGAGCTATTACAGCTATTCTGTGGCAGTTCGAATAGTGGTGAGTAAAACTCACGTAACGTGTCTCTGTCCTCTGTCCTGTACACGGGGGACAAAGTGAGCGAGAGAGGAAAAAGAGGTGGGGAAATGTTGTTTGAGTGAAGGGTGTGTGTGAGCTTTCTCTCTCTCTCTACTGCTCTTTTGGCTGCTGTGCCCTGGTGTGCCACATCAAACTGATCCGAGATCAGTGCCCATACTGTTTGCACTGGACAACAGAAGCTTGTACAGCAGAGAAACAGTAGGAGGAATGTGAACATTTGGCCCCGCTCCAGTTTAAAGTGCCCGGGGCCACGGACAGCCCTAAAGGATGTCACCATGCATTTCATATCAAAATCTCCTAAAAAGTGGCTTTATGCTTTAGCAGTTAGGTTGTTTATTAAAAAACAACTTTCAGTGCATCTGTTGGGTGCAGATTGAGTCTGGTTGTTCATTAATCTGTGGTATGTCTCGTCTTTTTCCTTTTTTGAGAATTAAGTTATTGAATTAGTTTGTAGCTGGTATCTGTACACTTCACAGTGGTACCACAATTGAATCAGAAACAGGATTCATGTGTAATTGATTTATAACACAATGGCACACTGCAAAGTTCACACAGTCAAATAAAGCAGTAAAAGTACACACTGAACAGATCCAGGGTCTTATCACAAAAACGTATCTGTTTAGCTGAACTTGTCAGATCTTAACTTAGGATAAGAAGTTTATTAAATACAGCCCCAGGTATCTGATCCATACAAACTAGTTTACAGAGACAAACTACAACACACTGAGCATTGAGATAAAATATTAGCAAGCAATGCTAATCATGATCAAACAGGAAGTTTGTATGTAATCACCGAATTACATTTTCTCAGGAGAAATAAGCCAAGCACACACTAACGGCACTAAGCATTGATGTAGTACTACAAAGTGTAAAATGAAATTGTATGCACTGCAGAATGGTGATCATTACACAAATAACAAAACCATAAAATCTGAGAGAAGGGCTGAAATCGCTATATACTTTTTTACACTTGACTGACTGTCATTTCCTCCACAAAGAATCAGACAAAGAATGAGAGAAATGAGGACGTGCTCATGCACAGAGAACAGGCTCAAGGGAATGATGGGTTATTAGTGAGAATTAATCTGTAGGAGATCTGTTGATGACTGTCTCCATCTCGTCTCTTTTGATTTTTCTCCTGTAACAAAGAAGCCAAATTAAGTAAGACTAACATTACAGAAAGTGTAAGGATGGGTTAGACAAAATGCATTAGAAACACAGTAAAACTCGATGAGGGAATTGTAAAGTCCTGCCTTTTGTGTATTATATAAATATAATTGTGAGATGCATTGTGTGTGTAACAGATGTTACTGTGGATAACTAAAAGACAGTTATGTGGGGTCATGTCAATGTTATGCATACCACAGGCCTCTGAGAAGACTGGCCTGGATACAGACTGCTAATGTGTTTACCAACCATTGCAGGTAAACACTAAATCAAACCATTCCTGTTGCATTGGTGTCCCTCTTTAACTCAGTATGCAGCATTTGTAGGGTTTAATATGCATGGATGTAGTGTATCTTACAAAAGGGCAACGTTTAAGACTCTTTGTCGTATTTATGGGACACTAAAACACTCACGGCTTGGCTAAGCCACATAAAAACAAATCCTACCAAATCTACCAACGTTAAGCAATGTTAAGTTAATCAATAATACCCTAAATATATTATGAATTCTACCAGCAGTGTAACTGGGACAACTGTACATCTCATCTGTAGGTGATAACCTAATGCTTATGGTGAATAAGCCATTGTATGATTCAGTTCAATGGTCTTGTTGATTGAGTGACTCGTTTCTTGGTTATCCACACAGTCACCCATCTTTGTTTGACCAAGGTGCAGGTGTGTTTTTATTGTCGGCCCTGTGGTCAATGAACAGATCAAAGGGTGCGGGTCTACATGCTGTTTGAATTGGACATCTGAAACAGAACGCACATATTGCCGACATACTGTACCTCATCTGGGCCCTCTTATATGGGTTATTTTAAGGCTGCGTGGGTTCCAATTGGTCATGCACTGAAAGCAGGTAAATTATGTGGATCCCATATTGTTCCAGTAATGCAGGTTATATTAGTTGCCCATCCCTTATGAAACATATCCATAGTTTATTAAAAATAGAAACATAAAACCATGATTACTTTAGGTAAACCATGGTAATTATACATTTTGAGAAGTAGTTCAACTATAGTATTTGTAATAAAATTGTGGTTACACAAATGCTAACAAATCCACCAAAAAAATACTCACTACAATAGTCACTACACTTTTATTATATTAAAACCATGATAAATGTTTGTAAGTGGCATTGGTTAACATTGGTTAAAAGTGGGATTTGATGAAATTCATGTGGGACATGTGGGTGTACCATTCATCTTTATGACCTTAAACCTGTTTAAGTTATCTGTTTTTTCCACCACTGGCTGGCAGGAGAGGTCTTCCAAAAGTTCTGGTTTAATACGTTTTTTTGTCTTGAAAGGAACGCTGATGTTATAAAATGCAGCCATGAACCGTAACACACTAACAGGAACAAAAACGAACTGAATTAAAACTGTTTAGACAGTTTTACCTCAACATGGAACCGCTGCTACATGGAGTTAGCAGCCCATTTCACTTCAGTGATGTGACAGTGAGAAAGAATATTAAATAAGAAAAAATATAGGACACGGCTTGAATTTATCCATCAGGGGCTGGATGGATTAAAAAGCAGTGCTGTGCATGACAGGTGGTTGGAGGGGAGGAATCTTAGAAAAATAAGGGGGTTTGATGATGTCAGCCAAAAAAGACAGTTTCATGGGTGGAGTTATTACATTTTTGTAAAACATTATAAAGACATTATTTTTTAAAATTGTATAAAATTTCTATAATATCAAGAAAAGTGTATTAAGAAAGTAAATATATGTTATGGCAGCAGTATTTGTATGACATTTTGATGACTTTTTAATGACATTTCTCAACTAACTGAAAAACAGAAAAGAGGGCTTTTTTGTTTAATAAAGTGCAGTATTGATGTCACATGATATCAAAGTCATCCTTTGAACTTGACCTCTGTTATTCAGCCTATCTGTCTATTGAGCTTTCCCCTTAAAACTCTTGCCAGAATCTAGGGGATTTGGCTGTGTTTAGGTTTGGCTTGGGCACAATCTCCATTCTCAGATTCATGAAGCTAGAGCTTGGACACTGTTGACTTTCTGAGCGAGCTTACTGAAGTATATCATTATTATGAAGTTGACTTTCTTTCCAGTATATTGTGGGCTCATGCCATAAGGGCTGACGGTTGTTTGTCTGGACTTTAATATAGTAGCTAGATATCTTGTATGATTTTAATAAGAGCATGTGGTAATTTTTATTCACAACGCTGTGCTTCTTCATTCACTCATCATCCTAATTTTATAAAAACACTTTTTCCTTATAAGAAACCATAACCATCAATCCCTAAAAGGTGTTTAAGTTACATAAAAATAGCAATTCTCTAAAAACAAGAGAGTATTTTAAAGCTTTGAGTGTAGGTTATGTGAGTCAGGCTGGTTTGGGGTGCGCTAAAGCGAGCTGAAATGATAAACCTCTTGAGAACAGGTCTGTGGGAGTCTTTTATTAAAGGACCCTTTGTTTACTGTTTGTTCCAGGTCAATTTGAGTGACTAAAGTTGAAAGCCAGGGAGTCTATAAAAACAAGGCATCAGGAGAATTTGAGCTGCTAGCTCACTTTAAGTACTTTTAGCACTACAGTAAACAGGATCCTCTAGAAATTATTGCACAGCAATTCAACATAATTGATCATTATTATTCCAAAATGTAGTATATTGTTGAGGTGTGGACTGTCTGACATCAGCACTACATAAGGGCAGGCTGAATGCTGTATGTATATTATTGATGTATTGATGTCAGTATAAATAAAGCAGTGCACTGGGGCATTTAAACTGAAATGTATCCATACATCCGCATAAGGGTACTATATGTAAACATATTAACATTCCCCTATGCTCTTGCTGAAACCACTATATCATTTCTGTATAATTTAATCTAAAACTGTTATAACCTGGCCTTACATCTTTTTCATGACTGTTATATCCAGAAATGCTAGGCTGTTGGGTTGCTGGTCAGAATGCGAAATAAAATAATACATGTTATTACAGAAGCCATTTTTGCATGTTTGGTTCACGAAAAAAGCGACAATGAAATGTGCTACCAATTTAAAACTAAAACTGGCCAGCAGAGGGCAGATGTTTCATAACTTTGATTCTTGGTGGATCAATTTATGCTATTAATATGCTACTAATATTTTTTTTGTACTGTACTGTACATAAACAAACACACACAATCATTTTTATAATAACTTCATAAACACTTCCATGGAATATTCAGGTAGTTGTCTAATTTCCTACATGTTCCTTTTATAAACCATAACACATAATATAGACATCCTATAGTTTGCGTTACAATTCATCTATTACCCATTAATTCAATCTATTATCGCTGTAATTTAAGGCAATTATTTATGGCAAATACACAATATATTTTTAGTTCAATTTGATTTAAATGTCACTCTTTAAATGTACAGTCCCTAATAGTTACACCGTAATTGTATTCCTGTATTTATTTATATTCATAATCACTGTATCTTCAAGGCACAGTTCTGAATTCAGCTGTGTGCTTCCTCTTTGGCTAACAAACTCTAATTAAGAGTCCTGCCTATTGATCTTTTTGAGCTTCCTAATTTTCTCCTGCTAGACAGTTTCTGCCCCCAGAGAGGAGATCTCGGTCACCCTCTGAACAAAAGAGGCCGTGACACCCAGGAGTGGATCAGGGTAGGACTGGGCTGAAAAACAATTACCGGACCACAGGCTGGTTAAACAAGAGCACAGTTTGCTTATTCAGGTTTACACACATAACGGTCCTATCACTTTATACAAAAGACTGGTTTATATAATGATAAAGGGTCTGGTAAGGAGAACATGAAGTGCATTTGCTTGTGTGTGTATTGGGGGCGGGTTTAGTAATGTTTGTAGGTGCTACACTAAATCTACAAGTATATGTGAAATTTAATAATGCCTTGAGGTGAGAGGTCTCACCTGTTAAACACTTAAGCAGACACTTACACATAGTTACACATGTAACTATGTATAACACAAAATTACACATACTACTGTGCTAAGTAACAGCAGCCTACTTAGAAGGGTTAACACATGCTAGATGACAATAAATCAGTTAATTGTAAAACTCGTAAGTTTGTAAACTTAAGATT
Source organism: Botia almorhae (assembly GCA_036877575.1). NCBI lineage: Eukaryota > Metazoa > Chordata > Actinopteri > Cypriniformes > Botiidae > Botia > Botia almorhae. Next base: position 101,329 of record JAZGTJ010000270.1, read on the forward strand.
TAGGGTAAATGGTGAAATGCTTTTGTTTTTAGCACCAACAGCGAAGAGTTACGTGCCCTGTTGTTCATGCTTGACCTAAAAAAAAGAGAGATATAGAGTAATAACATAAATAAACATAATTATGCAACAAACAACACACATACACAGTTTTAACAATACTATTCAGGTTTAGAGAATCAGCTGCTGTTTTTACCTGTTTTTATAGTTTTGAGAAAAACTGAGTCTCCCGCTGACAGATGGGGTGGTAGCTGGTAACAGAACTGATGTGAATGTATTCAGATACTCAGCACTGGAATTAATGCAGAAAACATTAATCACTGAACAGATTAGAAAACGGTAGCATTGCAATCCATAAGCATTCCAGATAAACCCACCCAAAAATAAATGGTTTGGGGTTGCCCAGAGAAAATCCTTTGCAGGGGGCAAATCTGGCTAAATTGTGAGACAGAGACATGGAACTCCTGACATGGCACTGTTCCAGGTATTGTGGTTTTGTTTAATTTTTGTTTTGTTTAATTAGAACATTATTTGTTTGGACAAATAAGAAACATTTTGGAGTATTCAGTCTAGCTCCTGTAAGATGAAGTTGAGATGTTTTAAGAATAGAAGAAAAATTTTAACAACTTTGATCTAAAATAACTCTCAAAGCTCTCCCTCCCCGAAGGTATGTAGTCTTAACTACCTTATTGTTAATGCTGTAAAACTGTAATTTAGTAACCGTACTCATGTACTCATCTGCTGAATGTTTCTTATAACACAATGCACAAATATTCCTGAAGAAGTTAAAATGGCAAATGACTTACAAGCGTTCTCTTTGAACAGACTTGTTCGCCTTACAAACAAAAGCTTTCTCTACTCTGTTTTTACCCATTTGTATATTAGTAATAATGACATACAACGTTGCATGCATACACACTAAAGCCAAGAAAATTGTTCATATTTAATAAATGCAAAGGATAAATACTTCCCATATTATTTGTGATGTACATTCCATTTCTTTATCTTTTATCAAATAAAAAATGTTGTTATTATCATTCGTATGAAACGTATCAAAGGTCGTATATATCATTATCAAAATATTATTGCCGGACACATTGTTTTCTGAGGTACATTTGGTCACTGATGAACAATGTTTGACTAAAAATGGAGCAGAGGCCTGTGTGAGGGGTCAAAGGTTGAAGGAATGAAAATATAAAAAGTAGTTATAGTAAGAGACATTAAAGATTAAAACAAAATGCATATATCTTACATGAGAATCTTAACTAAACAAAACACTCTTTTAAAAACATTATGTAACGTGTAATTATTAGGATATACATCAAAAAAGTAATGGTGTCAGATGATATTACTATAATATACCAAAGCTTATCTATGGTACATAAAGAAATAATACTTACAATGCCTTACAATGGAACTTTGTAATTGTGTTATTACCATGCTGTTAATAAAATATCATATACAGATCAGATCATAATATATATCTTGCACAATGTGATTCGCCAGCAATGACTTTATAGGCAGCATGTAAGGAAGTCTTGCAAAAGAGAAATTTCCTTACAAACAAAGGTACAAACATCACTCACAGCTCGGGCTGTATGGGTATTTCTGTCCTGTGGATAAATCCTTCAGTTTGGATTGAGCAGCCGTGTTACAGCGGGACCATGGTAAACTGGAGGTGTTCATTGAGGGATAACTGGGTCTTCCGTCTTTAGTGGTCTTTATTAATAAAGGCCTTTAATAAAGAGCTTCGACTGGCAATGACATCAGTTTAAATCTAACGCTGATCTAACGACCTTCACCTTTAGAAACCTGACTACATAAATGTGCAATTACAAGCGTAATCCACAAGGTGGCAACCACGTACAGCTATTTTTGGACAAGAAACAGTTATACGCAAAATCATTCTATGAACAAATTTGCCTGAGGGTTAATTTTTGAAGTCATTCACAAAGCATGTGATTGAAAAGATGCCCAAAAACGGGCTTTATTCACTGTTTATAAGGCATAGCATACTAAAGATGAAGCATATGGGCTAAATCCTGTTTAAAAGTCAACAGGTGATTGTATGGGTGATTACAAGTAATTGCTGAAATAACAATATAAATAATTTATGTCACAGATTATAAATTCTTGTCATGGTCTGTTTACATATAAAGTCAAAACAACACTTCAGTATTTTAACCTAATAATAAACTAATAAACTAGTTATACTGTTTATTACTCTCAAGGCTGCCTGTCTCTACCTAGTTTAAGGTACCAAAATATTAAAGGTGTATATAAATGAACTAATCTTGCTTACTCCAGTTGATAAAAACATACTACATATATCTGAGAATGTTTATTCAACAACTGTGACCTCTGGTCCTGTGTGTATAAAAAGAATTCAAACATTTAAAAAACACATCACATGCGTTTACTAGTAACTAGTTTACTTATTGTAATTATATTGTAATTAATGTGGCAGTAAATAAACTTTATTACATAAGTATTCTGACACTTTTTTCAAAAACAAATTCATCATAATGTAATTTGCACCAGATATCAAATTATATATTGTGTCTGAAAGCATTCTGTATTGTAAATATGTAAAGCAACAACACATATACATAAAATGCATTTGAAAAGAGGCAATAAATGTTGAAAGTTTTAATATGGCCCCTTTGAAAAAAGGTAAGAAAATATGCCCCATATACGTCTAAAATTACATATTATAATGTATACATACCCCTTGCAAGCACTCAAACAACTAGGCAAGCTTATACATTCTGAATTCCAAAGCGTCCACAGCTGACCAAAGTAAATGTAAATTTCAATCAGGCATTTGAGCCAATCTCTCTGTGGGGTCCTGTGGAGAGGGGCTGGTTTAAATAGAGAGCCAGCCGCAGCAGCTCTCTTATGAGATCCGTCAGGAGTCCGTCTATCATTCACTCTCCAAAGAGCCGCGGCGCACCAGCAGCTACTGCGCGCCTTCGTGCCGGGATACATTAGGTTTCAAATGGGCATTAGCTTGTGGGGATACTCTGTTGTATTTATCGCAACATTTTTAAACTTCTTTTAAGGCAAGCCGACTTGTAGCATTAAATTGAAACGCTTACTGAAGTGCAAAGCCACAGCACACCTGTTTATATCGGTGGACACGGTGCGCTTTTGACTGCGCGCATCGTTTAATGCGTAATTACAGTGCTGTATTTATGCATATCTGAAATTGTATGACGGGGCTAATTGTATACTTAAGCCATAAACTTTATATATAGGCGGATAGTTAAAGAAGAAATTCAATTCTAATGTCAGCAACAAATCACAAAACTCAGGTTGTTTAGATATTTAGGCATTACTGGACGTTTACCTTTTATTTTAAACTAATTCGCTAATTTACATCGTCGACTTATAGAAACGGCAATATCCATGATGATAAATATTGTTGCGGAGTTTTTCGTGGTCATGTTGAAAGTTCTCTGGGCCATCGTGATGGCCGGACTGAAGTGGTTCATACGGCCGAAAGAGAAGAGCGTGGCGGGACAGGTGTGTTTGATCACCGGAGCGGGCGGCATGCTCGGGCGGCTTTACGCGAAGGAGTTTGCCCGGCGTCGGGCTACACTTGTGCTGTGGGACATCAATAGCCAGAGCAATGAAGAGACAGCGGAGATGGTACGGCAGATCTACAGAGAGCAAGAAAACCCTATGTCAAAAGAGGGTGAGTGGAATGAATGCACAATATTATAATTCTTTATAGATAGATTTTACAAATATTTGCCATGTCTTTTTTTGTGGCGGCTGTCTACTTTGGATGTATAATTTGTAGCCTTACCCATTGCTGCTAGGATCAAATAGTTTATAATTATCATCAATCTTTAATTTTAATTGTCGCAGCCCCTAAATAAATGGAACACGAAAATATTGCGTACTTGAAGGTGATACCCCCGTGAATGCCTCCTATTTAAACTAATTCAAACTCCGAATCGATGAACATATTGGATGAATGTAACCGAATATAAATAGAAAGAATGGTTGATTTCTCTTAACCTCAGATGTTTATATAATCTGTTTCTATAAAGGATCTGTCGGCGTTGTGGAAGTCCCACCTTTCCAGCCACAGGTGTACACGTATGTGGTTGATGTGGGTAAGAGAGAGAGCGTCTACACCACGGCGGAGAGAGTGCGCAGGGAGGTTGGAGAAGTGGACTTGTTGATCAACAACGCTGGTGTGGTGTCCGGTCACCACCTGCTGGAGTGCCCAGATGAGCTGATCGAGCGGACGATGGTGGTCAACTGCCACGCTCACTTCTGGGTGAGTTTTATTTAACTTTACATACAGCAACAGTCGTTCTAATTACAGAGACGCTGTATAGCTTTAAGTGGTCTATGTTTGATGCGGAATGCCGTCTTTAAGTGTTTATACTGCTACATCACACTGTAAGTGAATCCATCTATTCAGTAAATAGTTAGCAGAGTTAGCAGAGCACAGAAATAACCAAGTTGTAAAGAAAGCCTCTTACATGCCATGCATGTTCATAATCTTACTTGTAAACCTGCCAGAGTGGAGTTAAATTTCTGGGTTTTAGGAAACGAACTGATGTGTACACTATAAGGCAGTTTCCATTTAAAAAGCAAGCTTGTACTGTGTATCTATTCTTTTGTAAGCAATTCAGTTAAACGCTTTAAACGTCTATTTGCTAATCCGTCTTGTGTCGTTGAGTGCTAACAAATGTGTTGTGTCTGTCGCCTGAGATGGGCCATCTCGTTGCGTATTTCTCAATGTAAAATCCCCAGCCCCCCGTCTCTCTCCTCCTCTTGGTCTGTTATCTATTTGTTTTCATTCATTTCATTTCTTTGTGGCAGCCAAAATTAATATTTACGACTAAGTCTGGATGTTCTGCTGATGTAGACATCCACGGGCTGTGAGATTATGAAGTTCTGGCCAGTATTCAGGAACTGATCTAGGATCAGATTACCTCCCTGACTTCATCCGTTTCAGTCTTTGCGAGTTCTAACATCAGAACTGATCTTAAAACAGTGCTTTCACTCGGAGAAGCTTTGATTAACATGGCTCCCGCTGTTTCAACATGGTCCTCTCCAAAAGCTCCCTGATCTGGGAATATAAACAAGCTCAGAGGGAGACAAGTCCAGCAGGGGGGTTGAGTAAGATCACCAGGAACAATCTGCTCTGCCTGGGTTTGTTAATTTAAGGCCCATTGAGGGGCACATCCTGCCTGGGGAAGTACCATTTGGACAAGTCCATTCTCACTTGGCCTCACTAATTAACCTCTTGCCAGTAAACGCGTAAAAGCCCTGCATGTCTGTAGTTTACATTGTCTTACTGAGACCACCTTGTGGGCAGTTTGTTTTGAATCACGCAGTGCTGAAGTCACATTGCGGATGGGTTTTTTGCATGTGTCTGTGGGGGAAAGACAAAATGGATCATGTTTTTTGGGAAAGTAAGCGCTGTTTTAATGGCAAACGGCCTGGGAAAACAGTTTAGCGGAGTGATCTCACTCACAGTTAATTGGCCGAAAACCGATGGGCCTCTTAGTTTGACTAAATGCTTTTTTGATGGTCTTGGTGCTACAATCTCACCTTATGGACACTATCAAATTTATATTTTTCCTGTGTGAACATTCTGAATGCTGGAAGTTTTCTAATGAAGCGCGGAAATGTCTGGACACAAAAACTTTGCTATCTGTATTTGTTTTTTTAGTAACTTGGAGGTTTTCCAGCATAAGCTGCCGTGCTGCAACAGATGCACTTGTTAGTGGTGGAGTTGGGATTCTCATTAAGGTTTTGGTTGTGCTGCATAAAGCTTAGGAAAACACACACTTTCTTGTGGGGGTTCAAGATGAAAGCAGAGCTTAATCATTAAGGACAGGCTAGAATACCAAGCGGAGGATGTGGTCATTAAAGCCACAAGCCAGCTGAATAGAACTGCACCAACACTGCCCTTTTTTGTCCTACACAAACATGTCATCTTAATTGGTCATTGCTTACATGTGCTGTGTAACTGCAAGGTTCTTTAGTTTCTTTTTATTAATTTTGTGTCGGTGTCATTGGTATGAAATAGATGAATTATATCTGCTCAGTCATGTTTCCATAAATTAACATTTTCTTTTTTTTTAAGAAACTGTACATAGTGTGAGGTTTCTTGAGCCAGTCTTTAAAACTGCTCTATATCATCCTCTCTGACTCAAACATGACCTGACAGCCGGTTATGTGCCTTAATTTTAACAGTCTGCTGTGTTTCAAAATTCTTAAGGCAGGAAAGGGCAAAGTCCAGATGGACATCATCTTTATTTTGTTGGATTGCATGGTGGGAATGTAACAAAGCTGGAGGAGCCAACAGGAAGTGAGGCTATTATCTCGGAGCGGTGCTCTTTCAGACTGTCTGTGTTCAGCTGACACTTTGGCTTGTGTGGTTCAGTTTGCCTACAGCTGTGTTTGCGTCCCAGGACCGTCGCGTTCTCCACAGGGTCTATTAAGATCAACTTGAGAGCTAAAGTGAAACAAATGAACAGATTTATTGTCTTATTGATTTACTGGAGATTCTCTCTTTTGTTGATCCCATAGGGTGACTCTCACACTTCTCGTGTCTGCTTCGTTTCCCCCAAAATTTAATTTTAAAATTAAATATTGCATTAGAAACAACATACATTTCGGATAATAGATTTTTCTTTTGAATTGACATTCATTACAATTTTCTATAAAAACAATTTTCAGTTTTAATACGTTTTCTCTTTCTTGTATTCTTTCTTCACATTACAATAATGGGAAATTTATTTTTGTATGATGTAAGAATCATTGATGATTATATTTCATGATTATGTTTCAAGTCATAGTATAGTCAAGTATTAAGTCATAGTGATCCTAAAATAGAATTATAATTGTCAGTTAATTTTGGTGTGTAATATGACCTGGCTGTTTTCTAGACCGGTTTGGTGAGATTCAGCCTGTTATGGGCATAATGTGAGCAGTACATTCCACAGCTGGGTGCAATGGTGTCTGTGAAGGTCTCACAGTTGCTTAGTGAGTGTGGCTGTGGAGGAGGACTCAGGTCAGTCCCCAGAGAAAAGCATCAAGGGAAAGGGAGTCTTGTACACAAGCTTGCTGGTAATGGGACGCTGCTGCCTGACCCACTTATGCGACAATTGCTTTCTTGTCTGGGGATCAGCTTGACAAGATGCCAAGTGACAGGAGCCAAGTTCTCCAGCCTGCATTCCTGCTGGACCAGGAGAAAGGGTGCAGCCAGGCAGAAGGGTCGTAATTGAGTAGTTTTAGATGGTCTTAACCGAGGCCAGTCCACCTGTGGCCGTTATTTGACTTGGAACGGCTAATATTTACACAGCTCCAGGTCAGTGAAATTCATTAGTGCCTTAATTCGAATGTGGCAGTTAAACCGAATCGGAATCCACTTTGGTTCTGGGTTTTAATTCAATTTGTCATGTAGTGTACATTTGATGTATATAACCCTAGATTAAGCCCCTGTTGCCCATTTTAATGAGACATTGGCGGCACGACATGTCAGTTAAACCCTCAATTAGCCTTCACTTTTCTATGGAATTCAGATTCGGCAGGCTGTACGTCAATCTTTCCAAAGCCGCCTACATTTCTCAGGCCTGTATGTTTTCTTCTAATTACTGGCCATCTGGGCTTTTCTATGCAACAATGTTTACGCATATTCCTGTTGGTCAAACATGAGCGCTAATCCAGGCTGACACCGCAGCTGTGAGGAGCTTTGTGATGAGCACTGCACTTGAGCTTGTATCAATTAGAGGGCACAACAGGCTCGGAACCACGCAAGGGCCAAGGAAGCTCTCCGCTGTTGGAAGTTAATTTAGCGTAAACCCAGGCGCTGAGAAGCAATTACGGAAGCTATGAATTAAGACACGAAATGTGTGAAACTGAACAGAAGTTTGTGGCTAAGAGGTCAGTAAGGTTAGGCCCAGATCGCAGGCGGCCCCCCAACACGTACTCTGTTCAAAGCGGATTGGGTTTAATCAGACTCTGATTTCTTATCATTTGTACATGTTTAGAGGTTATGTTGTGGCGGCAGCCTAACGAACAAGCTTAATAATCATTGGCTGGAAATGTTGGATTTGATTGGTCAGAGAACTGGGTAGGTGTAGTGCAAAGGAGATAAGTTGGTATGTTGCCGTTTGAATACATGTAGGGTTAACCTATGAACTAGAGACAATTGTGCTCTTGGTAGTGCAATTAACTCAAGTTGCTCATAGGGGTCCATTCAATATACAGCAGGATATATACAGTATGTTAGTAGATTGACATACTGGCACTGTGTCTGGAATGAAATGTCTAGATTTACATGCATCTCTCTCTTTGTCGTTTTAATTTATAGCTTAATGTCATTGGGCCAGTTGAATCATTTCATATTCTGTGGCTATACATGAGTATCTCTCTGCAGGATGTATGAACAGACATTATGATTACCTGAAAATCATGACAAATCAGTGTTCTGTTATGGCCAAGAGGGACGCAGTAATCTAGTCCGTCTCTTTGGCAGCAGCGTATAGTTTAAGGTCTCCAAATTAAATTTCAGTACTGTAGGATCGTAGTGTTTGGAAGATGTTGGCAAATGTACACTACAGCCACAATCTACCCTAATGCTTCATTTGCACGCATACTTACCAACAGTTTGGCATGCATAGCACGAGTACAGCCTTAAATGGGTCCAAGTCTTTTCCCTCAAAAGAACCCCCCAACACAATGAGGCAAATATTAAGAGCAATTTTATACTTGATGCACTGGAAAAATACACAGTTTAGTCTTAACATCACGGATTAAAAGCACCAGAAGCTGTAGAATGCAGACCACAGCTCTAAATCCAGACTCTGGCCTTGCTTGTAAAGGTGAAGTCAGGGGGAATGAATTTAAGCGATTTCTGTACCATGCCAGAGCAAGTGCGTGTAGATGTCTGACAGAGCTGCAGAAATGCATTTCTGCTCATTGCACGGAACTGTGCAAGCTGGTACCATTCCCAAGCATGGCCCAGGTCTATTTTTGGGCATGCTTATGAATGGTGATATCATGGAATGTATCTGGAAGGGGTTCTGTTGCATTTGGCAGTTTATTTGCAGTTTTCTATATTTCCATGTTCTGCTGAGAATTTGTCAACCAGCTTCATCTCGGACCATTTTGGATTATCAACATGTTGCATTTTGCTGATGAACAATATGGCTATGCAGGTCCACCAGCTAGACCAGCACAAAGCAGGTTAGACCACCATGAAATTCCATGCTGGTCTAAACCAGCCTTTTCAGCAGCATGCTAATGCCTGATCCTGGTTGAAAAGGTGGTGTTTGTTTCCCCGTCTTTGTTGATCTGAAGCAGTGTTATAGAAGCTTAGAGTGTTGTTTTGGTGTTCAGCTGTCTTGTGGTGACAGCGGTGAGTGGCTCCGACGCTCTGGCTTTGTGCTGTGGGATACTGAGATGCTGCTCCTGGGACCAAGCCGTTGTGGGAAAAAAGGAAACCACAGACAAACCACTTGTTTTGAACTCGCTTGTGTGCGTCTAAAAGTAGCCCATTTGCCATTTTATAAGCACTTTCAGGCCAATTCGAAACCACCCCGCAGGCATTAACAGCTGCTGAGTTGCTTCCACTTAAACAGCAGTTTATGTTTCCATCCAAGTCAAACTTCCGCATCAGAAATGAAAACGTTCTCAAAGCTAGTACTAGCAAAACAAATTGAACCAGACATAAATTAATCTCTTTAAGTGCATGTGAAAACCGAGCTCCCTGTTAATGGCCTTTAAGACTGTATTGGAATTTTGTTCCTAAACTCCCCCAGCAGGATGAGGGATACAGTGTTTAGTCTTGGTGAATTATTAGTCGGGGGGTGGAGAGGGGCAGGATCAAAGGGCTTTGGCAGAGATGAACAACATAAGGAAAATAACTGTCTTTGTTTCCCTCCTCTCTCTCGCTCTCTCTCTTCTCACTCATCTTCTTCCAGACCACCAAGGCGTTTCTTCCCAAGATGCTAGAGATGAACCACGGCCACATTGTGACAGTTGCCAGTTCGCTGGGTCTATTCAGCACAGCTGGTGTGGAGGTTAGTACTGCATCCATCTCATAAATCTATTAGCAGACCGAAATAAACAGACAGTGTCTTTGGAGGGGTTTAACACGTTGGCTAGCCGTGGCATGGAAATTCAGCACGCAGCGTTCTTGGCTCTTTGTGCCGCTCAAGAAGCACGCTAACACTGATGGATGCTCCCTGGGTTTCTCTACCGGCAGTACACAAGTGCATCATGGGAAATCAGGCTGGTTACTAGCACATAATGAATTAATTGCTATTGTTGATCATCATATTGTGGATCCAAGGATCCAATTAATATTTGTGAATTTATAGCCATCACTGATTTCAGGGCTAATAAAGCATCTTAATTCACATATTTGGTCCTTTTAAAATTAAACTTTTTGTTGATGCTGGAATAGCATGCAATTTTAATACCAGTCTGTGTATGAGTGATACCATGGAGGTTGGAGGGAAACGAGGGAAACGTTAGCTCTTTTGTTTTGTTAGCTGTACTTACACTTTTATTTTACAAATCCTCATCTTTAATTCTAGTCTTACTTCAAAGGGTTCCAGAAGCTGAGTCTGACCTATTATGTTTCTTTGAAATACTCTGAATGCGTTTTTATGGCTTTACATTAACAGAGTGACTCAATCTGCAGTGAGCACATCAAATTCCTTTATACCAGACTGTTTATATAAACACACATCTGTGTTTGCCCACTGATTCTAAAGATCATGTACTCCGTGAACCACATCAAAACCCTCTGCGCAGCTCTACCTGTTCCAAACACAGTAGATAAATGATAAATGCAAACACAGACCTGCTTTAACCCTCCCGTGCCATTAGAAAAGGGAAAATGGCCTCGGGTAGCTCTATAATGTTCACCTGTCAATGTGATTCAAAGCACACCATTATAGCCTCTACGGTTACTTTGTGGTTTCAGGATTACTGCGCGAGTAAATTCGGTGCCATCGGTTTTCACGAGTCTCTGAGTCACGAAATCAAGGCTTCGGAGAAGGACGGTATCAAGATGACTCTGGTTTGTCCTTACCTGGTGGACACGGGCATGTTCAGAGGCTGCAGAATAAGGTAAGAATGGAACCTTCAGATGTCACGATTGGGTTTCAAGCAGCCGCTAAAGGAGCGAAGCAGACAATGAGTATCTGGTTCAGGTAGACATTGCTTAACAACAGTGAGGGTAGCTTTGCTTGTGGCCTCCCATGTCACTCTCAGGTTGGTTTTTCATAGACACAATAGGGCTTTAACTTGAATAGAAGCTTGCCTCTGTCAGGTGCATGCCGGATCTGTTTCCACTCAAAAATGACTTGCTCAGACTGGCTAGGCGCTTTGAGCTCAGACTTTATAAGAAACTCTTAATCATCAGTGTTTTTTTTCCTGTCCTTCAACTTGGGTGGGTCAGGAAGGAGATTGAGCCCTTCCTCCCTCCACTGAGGCCAGAGTTCTGCGTGAAACAGGCCATGAGAGCCATCCTAACAGACCAGCCCATGATCTGCACACCTCGCATCGTATACATGGTCAACTTTATGAAAAGGTGGGTTTTGATTCCTAATTGTGTTAGACTTTAATAGCGACGCTTGTTGGATCAACAGGAAGTGACTGCTATTTGTTTTGCTTTTTGTGCAGCATTTTGCCCTTCGAAGCAATTGTGTGCATGTACCGGTTCCTGGGAGCAGATAAGTGCATGTATCCCTTCTTGGCTCAAAGAAAGGAAGCGATGAACAACAACGAAGCTAAGAACGGGATCTAGGGGGCGCTGTTTTCAAGTTCCACAAGGGGAAACCGTTTGAACCCGCATGCGGATAAGACCACTGAGATCGAAGCGAGAGATGGAAAAAGACTGTTTAGACTGGTGCACTTGCATTTCGCAGATGCAAAGGTTTACCATATTGTTCCTCTGGAACAAAGAAAGCTGTGTACTACACTAAGGATTTATTTGTCGTTTTTGTTTTATTTTAAAGGTTTGTTTAAAGAAACCATCTATATTCTGTCAATAGTTTTGAAATCATACATGAGATATTCAGTAATTAACTATTTACGTAATGTAGTCACCAGCATTATCTAGTGTCTTTGTGAAAATATACAGTATGTTACTGTACAAACAGTAAAATCTTGTCACTTTTGTTTCGTGTGTAGACATGCACTGTATTTACTTTCCGTTACACTATTAACATTATCAAAACAATGTGGTACCATGGCATTCTGATCCCCTGTCCAATCTGTTAAAAGGCAGCAAATAATGAACCAGCTACTGGTACAGTGATAAAGCATTTAATGTTTACCTGCAGACACGTTATTATACATTCTTCAGAGTTCATACAGTTTAGGTTGACCGATAGTATCATCTAAAAAAAAACATTAAAAAGAAAAAGTTTCAGCAACACTATCAGAATACATATCAGTGATAAACTCTGTCCACCTAAAAACTGGTTGGCACAAATTCTTCAAAGCTTGCCAATTCCTGCTGACCTACTCATATTTGTATCTTAGATACTGAAAAACATTATTGACTTTACAGTGAAAAGTAGAAATGGGTAAATCAGGTTTCATCTATCAGTGATGTATTTTAAGAAGGAGAAAGTATTTCAGTAGTTCAGCAATATCTCACTGTTTTGTGTGGGAATCTTGGAGTCTGAAGGGCTGTCCAGATCTTCTGTTTCTGAACGCTATGTTTAGTTCATGTGATCCATATTGAACTTTTACATCAACTGACTAATGACACGTACATCTGGCATTTTTTTTCTTCCATCTGACCCACATTTCTTTCTTCCATTCATCACACAATTTCAGAAAATAATTTGAAAACAGGAATGACTCATGTAAATAATCAGTTTTGTCAAGTGAAATGTCCAGAAATAACACAAGGGTGTTTTCATCATAATCTGAAAATGTTTTATCTTGGGCTGTTAATGTACACACTCATTGTCCAGTTAAAACGTCAACATTTTATGTAAACCTGGACTATTGAAATTACTTTCCACAGGAATATATATAGATTATTTGTGTTTGGGGGAAAAAAAACAAACACATGAGTTTAAACTACATTCCAGCAGGCATCCTTTCTTCGTTGACTGCGATGACCCTAAAACTCTACCTCTTCACTTTTGCCATTTGTTAACAGTATGACATAAATACTCTTTTGTAACTTTCCTAAAGACTGCTCTATAGAGGAGCGCAAGATGTGACTCCAATGTTTAGTGTCTCTACCTAACTTAAATTAATAAAATGATTTAGAAGATTGTGTTTTTTGTTTAAGACTCATAACCTAAAATGTAAGCCACCTCCAAAAGTCAGCAACTGTCAGTGCTTGCAGTCATGCATGAATCTAAGTAGCCTGACTCTTAGTAATGCAAATAAATGTCAGAGAATGCCAGAAATGCTTGAGGAGACCACAAAAAAATCTATGTTTAAAGTTTGAATACTTCAGCACAGTCATTGCCAGGTTTTTTTAATAGATTCCACAGTTCATGCTTCTAATAACTTCCTTTGGAGCATAACATACTGGAATTAAAACCTCGAAAGAGGAACTACAATTACTGTACTGGTGGGCAGAAGTCTTGATATCACATACAGCATTTGGGTGGGATAGTGAGGAAGTAAACAATGTTGGATTGTATGACTCAAATGTTCCGATGTTCCACCAAAATGCCTGTTGTAGTGAGATGTACGTTTTACTCAAGGGGAAATGCATCATAGAAAGAAAGGTTTTCAGTTGCAAAGCTTGTGTCTATGAACACACCCCTACAGCTTAAGTATTTCATAACAGATTAATCTAATTACTGTGATGAGTAACAATTCTGACATTTTACCATGTTACCAACTCCCTGAAAAACTCGCACATAGAAGTTTAGTAAATAAGTAGTTGAATATGTTGTCCAGTACTATTGGTTAAAGAATATCAATGCTGTTTAATAAGTATACAATAAGATTTCATTATTTCTTTTTAATAATTATCTTACTATACCCACAGAAATGCCAAAATGTTACAAAATAATGCATAGTTAAAGATGCTGAGTATTACTTTCCTGCCTGAATGTCATTGCTTATACTCAATTTAGTAAAAGCATACATTTTCAACTAACCAGGCCAATTAAATGTGTTCAAAAACATTAATTCACTAACCCATAGCAACAGAAACTGGAGAGATCCAGCTTTCCAAGCAGTGAATGGTCTTCAAGTGTTATACAACCACAAGCAGACATCAATACATTCGCCTGCAGTGGTGGAGGCATTCCAGTCAGGCTAATTAGGCTGACTGATGGACCATGGTAGAAGATTAGTGTTAATACAGAGAGAGAAATATTGACATCAAAACCCCCACAGCTGATTGTCAGTTAGAATCAGTCTATTGAAGCAGCTGCCCACTGAGAAAATAATTAAGACTCATGTCACCAGAATTCATGGCTTTGAAACATGAAAACAAGGTTATTAAAATGGCATTTTTCTGTCAGTCAACAAAGAACAGGTTTTAACAAAAACACTACCTTGATGTCTTCAAAGGGTCGATAACAACTCTGCTGGGGAAAAAAAAATCAATAAACCTTGTTTTCCCATAGCAAGAAAAGCTAGTTGAAAGCTTTCTGGTGAAAGGCTGGTAATGATTTTTCAGGCATGCAGGACAGAGGATTCCTAAAACAGTCTATCCGTCTCTGTCCATCTGTGTTCATGGAACATTTTAAGGAAAAAAACGGGCTAAATTTCAAAAAGTTACTGTAAATATCAGACTATATGTCTAAAATAAAACACGGCCCTAATGTTAGCAGATTCTAGTCACAGCTCTGTACAGGGGTCCGAATTGTTTAAAGCTGATGACTAAAAGGTGGTCCGCATGCTTTTGCATTTGTGTGCATACCACAATATATTCATATCCAACCACATATCTTTCATCTCACTGACAGTTAATTTATTTTAAGTCGTAATGTTACTTGATGGACTTCAGGCACTAAAATAAAGAATAACAGCACAGATGAACCCTGAGGAGAGTTTAATCGCACAAGATGCTTAAATACGGCAACCATTTGATGCAAGATCTTCTGCAGTGCATCTCTCAGATGTTTTACTTTACATGGAAGTACAGTACACAGTAATATAAAGATCACGACATTTGGAACTTTCTCACGTCAATTTACAGCTGCACCAGATGGTTTGTTGTTAAGGTTGCTTAGCTACGCATCACTTTAGCAAATAGGCGTTCCAGAGAAACTCTGAGAGGCCCTATAAAGACCCATCTAATCTCCGGCCTGCCACAACAAAAGGACCAAAAACAAAATAAACTGCTTTAGGACAAAATAAAAGATAATAAAATTAGAATACCATTGAACAATCAATATACAACCTATTCAACAAATCAGCCTTCATACTGATTTTATTTTCTCTGAAGTGGCTTTCGAAAATCTCCAAACCCATGCAGATTACAATGGCCCTCTCACTGATGTATGAGACAGGATGTGTGTAGAGTGATTGGTTCCATCATTACCCACAGTCTCTCTAGCATAGGAACCAACAAAAAAACGTGTTTCTCTTTAGACAATGTCAGTGGTGACTGTCTATGCAACATTACTGGATTTGTGAGTGGTTACCAGGTCATTGCTATGTGGTTAAGGCATTGCTATATATATATGTGGTTAAGGTATTGGTATTGCTTACTGTCCAAAAATGAAAAAGGTCCTCCCTCGAGTCTGTGACTAATGAATGACAGTGTATTAACTCCTTATAGAACAGATCTATTTTTAAACTGCTGTGACGAAATGGCTGAAATACTGATTCACATTCGTTGATGTGTTAAGAACCTTTAAGTATGACAGAGCACATACGCTTGAGCAAAATCGCCTGTGGTTTTTAATTCACACCCATCTGTTGTAGGCCAGATATGAAACCTGTTGTTGAGCTACAAAAACGTGTGCTCATTTTTAACTGAAGAGGACGTGTTTATTTTGTTTTAACTTAAAATATTTAACATTTTCAAAATCCAAAAAGAAAAGTTGTGATGTCATTTAAAGATATACTTAAAATTCTTCACTATTTCTTGTTCACTAAGTAAATATAAGCAGATCTGTGACACGGAGTATGTCAGCTCTTTTCTAGCAAGGGTCAGATTTCCTTGTTTTTGTTGAATCACACAAGATGTTCTTTGGAATATTCTCAGATCATGCTGGAATAACATGGATTATCTGAATTATCTTGTCCATGCTAGTTTGAGTGCATGATGTCAGGAAAGCAAAAGCACTTTAGAAATACACATATATACGGACTGTATGTAATAAAGACAGTAAGCGTCATACATTTCAACATGAACTGATGTGATTTTACTGCATTTTACATAACTCACATGTCTGTTGACACTGTATAACAAGGAGAAAAAATGCTCTTCCAACAAGTGCCCACTGACAGGTCCAAATCATTGTTCTTTATGTCTACAGCTCAATCATATGGAAAGGAGAGTCTATCTGTTGATCACAGCCTCTTTTTTCCGAGAACTCCAGAATGCAGTCTTTAAAAGCACTCAGTTGATGCATCGAGTCAATACAACACACAACATGGGTGTAGATGTGCTGGACAAAACTGAGGAGAGAAACCAATCATCAAACAGGAATCTGCTAAAGAGGCACATGCGTGCAGGGCTTCCGTCTATGAAATCGGTATTGAATCTGTATCTGTATGATTCTTTATTGAATCTTTCACATAATTCTATTCTCAAAGAACGTTATAGAAGGCAAGAGGGTCGTCTGATGGGGTACCTTAGGTCGTCTGATCGGATACCTCAGATCTTCAGTGGCCCTCTGCTGTTCATCTCTAGCATTAGTTTTATCCACTGGTTCACACTTGTACTATGTTTTTCTTTTCCTCTGCGTATGATATTCTACAAGTCATATACATCCATATAGGTAGATGAATGCTTTACGTCAGCATATACAGTAAGCTGGGTGACTATATATGAAGACAACAACTACGACTTCACAGCACTGGCATTGGTTAATCCTTAAATACTCAAGCATTGTTATTCATAGATTAAGAGAAAAGTAAAATAATAAAACTCCCCAAAAATAACATACACAAGTTTGTTTTCCCCCTATAATGTTTTGTTTGCATTAATGGCATGTATATAAGCCTGTTTTAATCCATATCACTTGGCGACAAAGGTGAACATAATATTCAAACATCTATCAAATGGGGAAATTCTACATAATGACTGAAATTTCCCGTAATTTTTAAACAGTACCATGCATTAGATTTTTATCTCATTTTTGTTTTACGTTTGCTTGCTTGCTTTTTAATTAACTCTACAGTAAATAAATGTTGTGTTAAGATGTTGTCTTCACATAGACTTAAAGAATACATTTTTTGTCGTTTTCTTTTCTTGGGACACATCCACCATATTGCATGTTGACACGTGTAGAAGGATGCAGCGGCGGTCGTGGGGGCTTTTGGAGGCGGGGTTCAGGGGGCGGGGCCAGCTCCTAGACGACAGCCTTTGAATCCTTGCAGTCCTGAGCAGTGGTGCCTGAGTTAGTCGGTTTATTGTCCGTCCTCTCGGCCAGACGTTTCGTTTGTCTGCAAGACAAAGGGGCGGGAATAAAGATTAAATAGGATTAAGCTATGCTATTAATAACAAAATAAAATAGAAAACAAATAAAATACAATGAAAAGATAAATCTAATCAAAATACAAAATAATATATAGAAAAAAAGAAATACAATAGGAAAACTGAATATAAAATAGATGTCTGACCAAAAAATACAGATAAAGAACTCTTGCCCACCTGAATGGGCAGGTGTGAACTAATGATTAACTAAGAGAGCTTAACATTTAGAGGGGAAAAAAGCATTTTTAAAGAAATTAAAATCACATGTATACCTACAGGTTAAAGTATGAGGTCTTGTCATATTAAAGCAATAAAGCACAAGGCTGATATACCATGGGTTAGGAGTGAGGTTATTGCTGGCATTACTTAATACAGAGTGCTTAAAACCTGTGGTAAAATGACTGTAACAAATAAATTTGAATGGCCTCTTGATTCAAAGCTATATCTTAAAAGACACCAATATTTAGCAAACAGTTACATGTACTACTAATTACTGTCAGAACAAACAATTCTTCATTCACTCGGCTGTTTGCATTAATCAAGTAAGTCATCAACATGTTCCATAACAAGTGCTCATCCAATCAGAAATGGCCTAAAGCTATACAATACTATATAATACTATAGGATACTATACGGTTCTATACGATACTATACTTCTAAAACTATACCAACACTATATCTTTTGAAATATATTTATGATACGATATATGAAGAGAGACCGATACAAGCATTAAACAATCTTGAGTCTTGCTTCCTACGGAGATATTTCTCTCTCATCAGCCCTTTTCACTGTAACATTGATGTGTTGTTGAAACGGGCAGATTTTCCACTTCTTTCTGCGCTGTACCGAAGAGCTAAAACCACTGTAAATAAACATTTCTTTAACCTTTTCCTACGACACACCTACTATGAAAATATTCTTGAATGGGCTGGTGTGATTTCCGTTCCGGCGTGTCTATCATTTCCATTCTCCTATTTCATTTTCCAGTGCGCCGCTCATCACGGAAATGACACAGATTAATTTTTCCCACAATAACCCCTCTGATTACAGGGGGATACAATACAGATCATGCAAAGCGTTTGTTGTGGTAATACAGGCGGGTGTAATGGGCAGACTGGGGATATGGGCAATACCACTGAAGAAAAATTCACACTTGTATTATGTATGTGTGTGTGTTTCAAGCAAGCTGTGAAAGTGATAAACTCAGTGTTTGATACATGTGTGCATAATCCTGTTATAATGAAATGAGTTGACACGTTTCAAGCACTGACATTTAAAGGATGTGTTGACATACTTCCTATTGAAACAGGAAGCTGAGGGACTTTTCAAAGGGCTCGCCTCATTTTTAAACGGGCAATAGCTTTTAATCTTCTTCACAGCTCTAAATGTTCGATTCTCACTATGACTAGTCAGATACACGCTGTGGAGGACAGTCTTATTTTTGGACAAAATACAGATAAACTTAAATGTTAAATATTCTTTGATAATTTCCCCCCAGACTGTATGTTTGTAAAGTGATGGTTAGCTTAAACCATTTTTTCAGGGCGCCATTTTTTGAATAATTAATGACTGATAACTGATTAATCCTGGATTAATCACAAATCGGGTTAATACATTGTCTTAAATTAAGCTAACTCTGAGCTGAGCAACACATGGCAAGTATTTCAAGACCCCTAACATGACAATCTGTAAATATTTAAATGGAAAGAAGCATAAATCATGTCCACTCAGTCAAATCATCCTGAGGATCTCATAACAGTTTATACGGCCTCTGAACGTTCCTGTCATTTACATAACACGTCACAGAGACATAACAAACGTCTCATGGTCTGGGAGTCATTAACATATGTGATTCTTTCTAAAATAGAAGTGTTAGGTGTGGGCTGGTGGGTGTTATTGTACTTACAGCTCTGTCTGCACATACATGTCACATGATCCATTTTCTACCTTGATTGGTCCATCCACTGGGTCCAGTCCTTGTTCTGACAGCTGTTTCAAGGCACTAAGGGCTGCCTGTGTGAGGTAAGGAAACAGATGGCTTTGAGTGAGGGAACATAACTCAAGTCAGCTGCTTTTTAAATAACACTTACTATCAGAAACCCGAGACTGACAGGACGCTTTCTGCTGTCTTTGTTTTGTTTGGCGTCTTCCTGTCCTATGTTTATATAACGTTTATCTAACGTTATTAGGTCAACGTCTTCAGGCTTGCATTTGCTCTAGCTGGTGAGTTGGATTTACATCACTGCTCGGCCATGAGCCAATATGCAAAAAATGAGCAATAAATCAACCGCACTGACAAAGTGTGCTGAAATAATAACCGATAACTCAGGTGTAACAGATATGTTGTTTTCCTTTTAAAATACATGGTGTTTAGTGACTGGTAAGAGAATTCAAAAAAACATCAATTAAAAGTTTATTAAAAGACATTGCGACAAAACCTGCTGTTACATTTTAAATGAGCAACATTTCCACTAGATTACTATAATCTTTTAACACAAAAGTACCAATTCATTTTATTTTCAACATTTTCAGTGATAAACAGTGATAAATCCATACTGCATATGAAATGCATATCAATATATATTGAAATATATAAAACAGTAGTATTTTATTTAATTCAATTTGGTATAACTAGTAGTGCAGATATTACACACTTAAATAATCATCAATAATAATCAATCAACTTCAAAACATCAATATGCCAACAAATTCATAACTGTCAGTAAAATTAGTTGGCATGCTAAACATTTTGGTTTTAATTAAGGGATAATTCACCCCAAAATGAAATTTTTACATCATTTACTCATTTACTCTCATATCATTCCAAACCTGACTTTATTTTATTTGTAGAATAAAAGAAGGTATTTTGACAAATATCTTGGTGGTTTTGTGCCCATACAATGGAAGTCAATGGGTGCCACTATTGTTTGGTTACCAATCTTCTTTTGTGTTCCTCAGAAGCAAAAAAATACAGATTTGGAAAGAGTAAATGACGGGACAATTTTCATTTTTGGGTGAACTATGCCTTTAAATTCCAATTCAGCAAATTCCTACCCAATATTTTAGTTCAAATTCTAATTCAAAATCTTGTGGGGGCGTGGCCAGTTTATTTCAGAAACTGAATGGAAGCCTATTGCTCAGCCTTGCTTGGAACAAACAGGCCTTAAATTTAGCATTTTAAAAAAGTCATTCTGCAGGACTCGCCGTGAATTTAAATCCTGCAGATTATAGAGATTATAGGCAGACACGTCTCTCCTTAAGTGGACATTTAGAAGTCTGTCTGAACATGACAATAGGCATGTCGAGTCCTGCTCTCTGTCACACAGTTTCTAAACCTCTTTCAGCAACTTCATATACAATTACTATGATTGAGAGTCAAGAATCATAAGGGAGGGAGAGCAGAGGATGGAAAGAGAGAAACAGAGCACAGAGAATTGAGAGACTGGTGAAGAGAGTCTGGTGTGGAGGGGTGCAGGGGAGACCCTCACAGTGACAGAAGTGGGTTGAGAATTGGCAGATGCACCTGGATGTCTGGGCTGATGCTCGACACAGCATCCTGCCAATGAGCACCAGATGTTCAGCACTAAACGCAAGAACCATGACATATTTTTCACAGCTGACATCTTATTCCCACTGAACCTACCACCCCCAGACCCAAAAATCCACACACACACACACAGATGTGTGTACATTCTTTTTCCTAATTAATCAGTATTCACATGCCTCAAATCTATCACATTATCACAATCACACATCCATCATGTCTTACTCTACAAATAACGTATACAGTGAGACAAAGGTATTAGGACACATACACAAAGTATATAAATGCCATTTTTTTAGATAACAAAATATACCAAACATATCTGCGAACTAATGCTGCTAAACATTTTCTTAGAACTAACTTCAATTTTTGTAATTACTTCTAGCCAGCTGGTCTGAAAGTCATTTGTAGTAAATGTGCACAGTTAGTTTTCCCAGAGGTCAAACTAAGCACAGTCTCAGATCTGCAGATTTGATAAGGGGCAATAATGTTGGCTTTTATTTTGTACAGTTTTGTTTGAAAGTGTGCTTGTAATATTTTTTCTTTAAAATAAAGACCACTGGGTTTATCATCTCATGCAATGGCAGTCATACATGTGGCTGGACCATTTTTTGGCCCACTGTTTTTTTTCTGAGAGCAGACCTGATAACAAGGTCCATAGGTTGCTCCTCAGACCCACTGCTAACATTTACGAGGCCCCATAATAAAACTAATCCCATCATTTTCCAGAATTTTGATGATATGTCAAAGCTTTGATTATATGATATTCAAAGCTTTAGACATGCTACAACACAAATATTCATCCACTTAAGGAGCACTCTGGGGTTTTTGTGTGGAATGTCTTATCAAGTAGTGAAATCTTTGGAAAAACTGAGCTCTTATCTATAATGGAACATATTGTACAGCTTATAGCCTGTTAACCCAGCGCATGCATGTAAATTCCCAGGAACGTTTGGACTGGTTAAAAATCAAGTTTAAATGATATTGTTTTGGTGATTGATGACAAGCGTGTACAAGGCTCAATAAGGTGCACCTTTTTAGCCAAGAAATTGTTAGATATTCCAGACAATAATTTAAAGGAATTCTGACTTTTTCTGATAAAAAAATTATCATAAGCAATCTTAAAGCTCTGCTTTTAAGGGTGTACTCACACTAGGCAGGGTTGCCGTGAACCGGGCCCGAGTACGATTGTCCCCCCTCCCCACTCCCCCTCTGGCCTGCACTCACATAGGGTTTCAGCATTCGTGCCGGAGCACGCTTACGTCACGCTTACGAGCACGCGTACTTCATTATGGTGCGACGGTTTCGGGATAAACAGGAA
>JAZGTJ010000270.1:128671-156257 GCA_036877575.1 Botia almorhae
CCCCATTATTGCTGCCATGATCAATAGAAAACATAAACATCTTATATAACACAGTACATACATAACATACTGTTATATAAGGTTCAGTTTAAAACCTGCAACAAAGCTGGTGTTAATCTGGCAACTTTTATAATAAGCGTCATTTACATATAAAGGAAATGATTGTAACTTTATTTGAATACATTTAAAAAATTCAAAGTATAGTGCACGAATCACATGGCCTACTCTCATTTTGCTTTTATTGTGTTTTTTAAATCAATTTTTGGAGAATGACCCGAGCTCTTGATTACCATTCAGTTGCACTGGAAAAAAGCAGTGTGTTCGATAACAGAAATAAAGTCAAGTGGGTTTGGGTTTAAACTGCATAATTATCGTAGGTAGTCGTGGGAAGTTCTACCCTCACTCTTTTGTATTGACTAGGAACATTTGCAAGATGGGCGTAGTGGTGTACGTTATTAGACCCGATGATCTCTTGTTTTTGACCGGGGAGAGATAAAGCCCTGGGCTTACACACTCATTTGATCAACCTGGGCTTTTTTTTCCCATGGCCCGACACAGCTTCCCACCAAAGCTCATCCACGGTCCAATCCAAAAGCATCAGTCCCGGCCTCCTGCCGGCCTTTGATCGCCATTTCATCATTTGTTTTTTCTGCCACCTCATCTCTAAGATACATGCTGCTGCAGACACAGCCCATTTAGCCCTCCATTAACCAGGGACGATGAGGAACCGCTCGCTGCGTCTTTGGCAGCACTATAAACAAGACCACAATCTGAAACGCAATCAAACACTCTGCAGGTGTACACACAGACACAATCACTTTCTACCCCACCCTCCAATACCAGTGGGCTTTATCCTTAACTGTCCAACAGATGGACTTCTGAGCCATCCAAACTCTGTGAGCAAATGGAAACACAAACCCTGGTCTTTATTTATTATACAGTTTTTATAAGCTGTTGACATCAAAAGAGGCAGTGTAGCTTTCTCATCAAGTCGCTAATACCACAGGATCAGGGCTAAAAGGAAGAAATAAAATTTATGGACAACCTGTGGCAGTGAGGCTGTGACGCATCACATCACAGACTAAACAATTCCTGCAGCTCTTAAGTAAGAAAAGATGAAGAAAACAATTTACATCAGTTTGAAGGAATAGCAAAAATCCTGTCATTTCCTGTTATTGCACGTTATTACAAACCCCTATGATTTTTTTTTCGGTTAAACAATAAATGAAATTTTGAAGAATACTTTATAAATCTGTTTCAAGCTAGACAGAATGACTGGAATTAAAATTGCTACCTCTGTTATAAAGGCACCAGGGAGAACTAGAGTGAGATGGGTGTAAAGATTAACAGTGTATGGCAGTATGACCTCAGAAAACTTCAAAAGTCGTTTGGATCGGAGGCATTAACATTTTCGAACCTTTCTGGAACTACTGTTACCATTCATTCATTGCTTGAATTGACATGAGGGCAAGAAAATAAAGGGAGGTTTGAGAGATCTGCTGTATGAGTGCAGATTATTGTACAGTGGGAAAAGGAGATGTTCCCGTTTTTAAAAGGGGCCTATAAATCCACTCTGCTACGGCCCCTCCGGAGCGCCACAGTAACGTGAGAGGTCGGTGAAAACAGAAACTCACGGAAAGCACACCGTTCACCAACATCAAAGCTCTGGAGACGACTCACAGTAACATTCCTGCCTCTCGCTTGGAAAGCTGCCGTACTGGGCCAAAGCGTCCGGAGAGGAGAGGCCTATACCGCCTATATTTCACATCCATAAAGTCTGAAACAGGCCGGATATCAGATGAGGAGCAGATGAGAGCCGTTCCAAATGAGCCACTCTGGAAGCAGGACATACCAGAGCCCTCGACTCAATGAGCTGTGAAATCACACATAAAGAAGAAACCAATAGGAGGGAGATGTGGAATTTCAGCCGCTTATCAAATCCAGCTTCAGGACTCTTCCCAACACGTCCGTAGGAGCATCGGAAATGTGTGTGCACATTGCCTTTTCAGACCTTTAAATTGAAGTTAAAATGTTAAATTCTAAGTACAATTGTTTAGATTTCAGTTTAGTTATTAAACTGATGTGCATGAATTTGAACTGAGATAGCAGAACGTAGATTGCAACTTTAATTTAAACTCAGGGACGTAAAATTCAATTTAAATTTAAACCTCTGTAGGTGAAGTTTGTAATAATACATTTTAATTTACAGTATGACGTGCCCTTGAAAATGTTATCATAAGCACAACATATGGAGTAAAGACAACTATAAAGAGAACACCCAAGACGTTTTCTATTCATGCCTATTTTGTGTAACCATTAAATTTGTTGAATTTCTTTGAATTGCAATTGAGCAATTTCCTTTTCCTGTCGTGGTTATTTTACTTCAAATTCCAACTCATAAACTGAAAGGAAGCCAAATCTGGAAACTGTCCAACACAAGAACAAAGACAGCCTCTCTGTCTCATTGAAGCGATAATGGTCTATGGTGAAAACAGCGAGTGATAAACACTCCACACATTTGCACATAATTTATTGCCACTCATCAACACGTTCTGAACTCGCGTCTGCTGGGCTCCTTGCTAATTGTAAAAACGTCAGGCGCGCTCCACTCAAGATGGAAGCGTTAAATTTGTTCAGCACTCGGAGAGCTGAAACCTGCTCCCTGTTATGTGAATGGGGAAAAGGTTAAAATATAAAAGCCCCATTTGCCCTCTCTCCACCTCTGCATTTCACAGAAACATATGTTCTCACCTTCAACTGTTGATTCTGAATTATCCAATCAGACAGGTGACAAAAGAGCAGTTAGTCATTACTAAATGGTTAAATTATGCTGGTGGTCACTGGCCATGAGCGGCCAGTGTATGTACTATTGGAGGTATGTACTAGTATGTACTAGTGGAGGTTTACCGATGCAAAACCAGTTTATAATATGTTTTATAGCTAACACTATTTTAAGAGTCCACTTAAACGTTCAACTTGATAACTTTGCAACTACTTATCAACACCAGTCATTAGAGCATAAACAATCAGACTGCTTAGTATCTGCTTACACTTTATTTTGATGGTCTCCCAACAGAAATTCTACTGACTATACGTAACATGTCAACTTATTCTACTAACCCCAACCTAACAGTCTTTAAACTCCAATGAAAGTTAGTTGACATGTAGTTGCAAAGATACTTATAGTTCAATAGTTATAGTTCGTACAATGTCTACTAACAATAGGCTGTCCTGTGTGATTTCGGGTGGTTTAGAATTTCTTAAATACTAGACATTTACATCAAATGTTAAACAACATGAATGAAAATAAATGTGATGTACGAAATCCATTTACACTAAAACAGGCTACAAAACTACACTAAACTACACTATTAAACTTAGTGTATAACTTCCACCGTAGCACTTACATTGACCTACACTGACAAGATGACTGACAAACTAAACAGTAACTGTTGTTTATTAAATGACTATTTCAAGAAGAGATTTTAATTTATAGAATCTTGGTAAAATATGTCTTGAAATATGAATCATATATCTAATGCTTTTAAACATACCTGCCTGTCACTCGTGTTATCAAACTCTGTTTACTGGACAGAGACATCCGCATTCACACAGGTTCCAAATAATCAGAATTCCAGATTCTGTCTTTTGATGGAACGTGTCCAGAACGCAAGGTCAATAATCGCCAGAACCTCCCTGGAGAGAAGGTCTCTGCTGACATAGGAAGCCATAAAATAGGGCCCAAAATGCAGCAGCATGTCATGCGTCATTAGGGCCAGAGAGGGCTGCTTTATCTGTTCGTTATTCAGACACTGTATATGGCACCTCCCATGTCAAAACACAAACCACATGGAAGAAGTGGGTGCAGGGAAACGCATACCTTCCTATCTGAAGGAGCCAGACTGGAGCGGTAACTAACCACAGATCATACTTACTGTAGATTTAACAGTTACACTGAGCTGAATTCACCTGATAAATTCACTTTAGTGCTGATGGTAATCAAGTGTGAACTTGGAAAATCATAAATGTGTTTTCAGTCACATTCCTGTGCAGGTAGGAACTAACTTGCCCATACAATTTGTCAGGATTTGTACAGCCTTGGGAACAATTAAGCAGTACATTCTTTTGGAAAATAATAAAAAAAGATTTAAAGTTCAGTTGCTACAGCTGTAACATGGAATTTTATGGAAACAGCGTTCCGATGACGTTCAGTTAATCGTTAAAGGATACAGAAGAGGGATGCCACTATGGAAAAGGATTCCCTTCCTTTTAGCCTGGAGCACCTCTTATCTCTATCTTAAACACACTCACATGCAAACACGCTATAATCCGGTCCACACAGGTTACCCAAGACATAATAGAAAACTGTGACCCAGCCTATCAGATGTGGATATGGTGGGCTTTCCTTATTTCTTAATCCTTCTCATAACCAACCATAGACTTCATCATAGTGAAAAGCACAGCGGAAAAAACAAACAGAGAGGCTGGTGGGCCTGTTGCGAAGATAGCAAATGCAAATGGAGGTTTGCTTATCAGCAGTTAGCTGTCATGTCACTGCATAGCTGATGGAAAAGATCTTTATATCATAAGCTCAACAGTAGGGAAAGCGTGGTTTAGTGTGGGCGTGTAATCACTTCCTGTCATTTGCATAAATAATAAACTGACCAGTGAGATTGCAGCCCCCACATTCACTCTAGGCTATTCGATGTTTTCTTTAGGCCTATAGAAGGAATGTGATATATTTCACTCAGTTCTCAAATGTAGGAAACTGCCTTGTAGACAGCTGATATTATGAGGCTGAATACTAACTGCAGTGTATTATAACACAAATAACACCCCTAACAAAAAGCATGCTAGAGAGTTGACATAACTGACTCCATTAGACTATCAGTTAGCATGTTATTAAGCTATAAATATAAGCAAACTGTGTACAAAGTGACATAAATGTAGGTAATTTTCCTGCGCATACATTTAGACATTTTTGCTGTGTGTTTAGACATTGAGTTTCTGTTTAGACAGTGAATTTCTGTTTATCTTTTATTTTAATTACCATTTTTTTAATAATTCTAATTTCTATAATTCTATACCTGCTTCACTTTTTCCCGTCAAAGTAGCAGACTGTAGAGGATAAAAGGTATGTGTCTGTGTGTGTGTATGCATAACTCACAGCTACCAAATCCTGTAACTGGAGAGTGTTTGCAGTCAGACAGCGTTTTACACCCTTCATTCCCAATACGCCTCCCCTCACCTCCCCTACCTTCCGCACCCCCATAGCTGCCTCAGAGGAAGGTTTAACCACTCCATATCCAAACGGGATGCACCAATAAAATGCTCAAATGCATGGTGTAATGAACAGGGCCCATCCCTGATGGCGTGCAAGACTCCCCATTACTCAAACATGCAGGGTCCAGACCCCCGGACAGACCCCCCCCCTCGCCATCTGCCTTTCCCACCAAACACGCCACTCAATGCTGATTACAAAACCCGACTACGGCTCTCTCCCCCTCCAACCCCAAAAAGTTGGCCAATTTTGGGGGGAAAAACTTGACCTTGTTGTCAGGGGAACGTGCGGCACAATCAGGGGATGTTTCAGCACTGAGATATGTTTATGAAAACAATTGCTTATATCAAAGGGGCTGGCCGCTCATGGGATATGACGGCATTTAAATCCTGGCACTTACAGACCTGTGTGACTTGGACGATGAATGCATAACATGTGCCTGATTGGACTGTTAGTTTAAGAGAGGCATATGGATTGTGGCGCATGCACGCATTGTTTGAGGGAACAGGGCAGTATTTTGGTAATGCGATCCACATCAGTGATGTCAGAGGATCTTATTGCATAAGGGGAGGTGTGCAAGTAATGAGATTTTGTATGTAATCCAATAATGTTAACTGCAGCATGTTGAGTGAATTAAAGGCAGCGTATGTCAAGGACACAAAAAATGTGTGTGTGACTGGTAGCCTTTAACAGGATGTCCTATGTTTGACACTATATTTGTCATTTCCTAGCAACAAACATCAAATAAATATAAAAAAGACAAACTTCAGAAAATTGCAATAGCAATACTAAAATAGTAACTAAAAATGAGTAAATAGCTGATAAATGAAGCTAATTTGTAAACAATTTTGGCCAATAGAATACTTTAACAGGTTAAACTTTCCCAAGTACATATAAGTCAATACCAGAATGCGCTCTGCGGGACTCACAGTTCTTTAAATGCCAGCTCTGCAGGTTGCATTTCTCCCTGCAACTCCCGTACCAGAAGGAGGGAAAGTCATCAAATTCATTGCGATCTGAGTTTACGGGCTCCCTCACACACTTTTACAATGTGGCAAACAGATAGTAAACACCAGGTAATGCAATTTAACACATGATTAGAATGGAGCTAATTAGATTGTAGACAGTAAAACTAAAAGTTGTAAAAGGGTGCGCAGCAAGACAGACAGACCGCCTGAAACAAAAGAGGCGAGTATAAAAGCCCAAATTCCTGCAGCTGGGCCCACCAAACCAAAAGAACAGACTTCAGAGAGTAAAATCTTTTGCTCCTATCCTCTTTCACCTGGCTTTTTTGTATATTAAAGGTCAGGGGACTAATGGAGGACCTTATGGCTTTGTGCAGCCTCTAAAAACATTTTCGTGCCCACTAAGTTCTTATAAATCAATGCACTGCCTTGTCAACATGAAGCCTCTTCTGGGAAGTCAAGAGCTTGTCTCAAGTCTCCCTGTTATATTTGCAAGGTTACACACATGGGCACAATGTGCTCACTTTGAATAGAAAAGCCGGATGTTAAGAAGAGCTATTTTATTCAAGGTCTGCATCCTGTTTTAAACATCAAGGTTGTTATGGAGATTGCCGTATAATACTGCCATAAATCTCTGGCTCTTGCAGTGTTCTCAGATGCAATTATATATAATTTGAGGTGCATTCGCGAAAACCTTAAATTTATTATATAATGCACTATACTCATATTTCAAAATATATATCTCGTTTTACAGTATATACTATATTTTTTATTTATATACAGTGAAGTTTAAAAGCATATCTCAAGCATGACCAATGATGAAAATGCTTCTGTATGTCAAGATGCTTTTGTTTTTCTAATTCTCATAATAAATATTAGAACTTACTACATAATTTGACAAAGTTAACAAAGTTGAAAAGTGAAAAGTGTATTTTTGT
Organism: Botia almorhae; assembly: GCA_036877575.1. Taxonomy (NCBI): domain Eukaryota; kingdom Metazoa; phylum Chordata; class Actinopteri; order Cypriniformes; family Botiidae; genus Botia; species Botia almorhae. The sequence goes on from JAZGTJ010000270.1 coordinate 135,856, forward strand.
TATTTGTAATATTTATTGTATTTCAGGATTTCCTGATTCATTCTAGGTTTAAATGAAAAAATCCAAGATTTTCAAAGCGGCCTGCATGTTCCAACAGAGTCAGATCATATTGCAACAACATTTACAGAACATATAAATACTGAATTATTTTAAATGTGTGAAAACATTTTCATATTATGAAACAGACACCACCATCCTGAATTTTGCCATATAATTTGGCTGCGCTCCTCTCCTGTCTAATCTATGCACATGAGAGTAGAGGAAGATGTGATAGGACCACGCAGAATGAGTTTCCTTTTCCAATCAGAAAATGCAAAGGGTCTATTAATCTGACATATACTTCCTGAGGCTCTTCCATCTTCCGGTAAATAGGCTGCCCACATCTGTAATAACAATCTCCCTGGAAACTGACAATGAATACACGCAGGAATATTCATGTACTATTTTTTTTACAAGAAATGATAAACATATTCCTTAAACTACATCGGAGAGCCTTACAAACCATTCCTTTATTAATCCTATGTTTTGATGATAACTGAATTCAGCACTTTTAAAAGCATTAAAGATCAAGTAACACTCATGAAACAGTAGTTAGACTAAAAATTGATTCCAACAGAAATATGAATATTTGCTGTGGATATATGACTAGTTTCTGAAAGGTAAAGACGCCATTGCACGGTGAGTTTTTCCAAAACTTAAAAAAACGTCATGCTTAAATCTGTTGGTTTCTCCTAGTTTTTTTCTTACATCACACAAATTTGCAAATATACTTATTTTAACAGCTCTTAAAATGTAGGTATACAATACAAAACACTAACCTATTTATTGCAATTGATGAAAAGTAACAAAATGATCAATATGCAATTATCTAATGCACAAAATCAATCTGTTATTTGATTATACATATTTGTAATGTAGTACTGTAATGTAACATAGTAATGTATTATTACTACATTACAGGTTAAGTACTGTAATGTAATAACTGTAATGTAGTCTATTTACACACTTGCTTTTTGTAATCTGACTATGTAATTCAGATTACATGTAGTCCTTTACCAGCTCTGTTTAGATATATGGGTCCTGACAACATTAGGGCAACTCATCAAGCTCCCTGTCCTAAGACATACCAGACACACACACAAAAAGCCTGTTGTTTGCTTTACCAGCAGGAGTGTGTGACACCTTGGTCGTAATCCGTGTTAACCCCCATGCACTCGTTGTTCACGGCCGTTTTGGGATGTCTGGTCTGTGACGCGTGAGAATGTGTTAAATGAAAGATGAGAAGGGGCTTCCAGACAGACAGATAAACATTCTCAAATTGCTCCTCTCATTTCCATAAGATACCTCTGATTAAGGTGCTTATAACTGATTGAGCAGCTAATGAACCCCTGCCAAGTAATCCACATAAGAGGGGATCCAGCCTCACCTGTGATCTCCACTCACTCACTTGGCAAATTAAAACCAAACACATACTATCGCACACAACCTCTCCGGTTCTTTGAACAAACCGTGACTCTGCGGCTGTTACATGAGACATAGAGCGTAAGTAATAGTCTATAATTTGGGCAAGGACATCCCTTAATTACAGGTTGTCAAAAGTGATTTTTAAATGAATAAATCAACACATCGATAGAGATAGTGTTTCACGGTGGAAAACAGCTACTCGTGGTTAATTATTACACAATGAGCTTCATTGTTTTTATGCTAACGATCAGGAGAAGCGATCTCAGAAGTGCTCTGCAATGATTAATGTCGAACAGCTCTTAACCACAAGACGCGTGTCACACCAATTTAAAGGAGGATCTCAGTCTCTGGTTTTCATAGCTAGCAAAGCAGATAAAGGGTAGGGTTTCTTTCAGGGAAAGAGACAGGCTTGTTTCTGACCGAGTCTGTCGGTGCAGCTCTGACAGTGATTAAGAAAACTGGAATCAAGTTTTCAGGTCAAGATTCAAGACGAAAGGTCTGTGGACTGAGCAGTGTGTGAAACCCAGCCGTTCCCTGGGGCTTGTAAATGTAGTTTATTAAAGCTCTCCTTCCTCTCACCTTCACAATGAGGCAGATTCTACAGTCCTGCAGTTATACAATGACCCAAAAGCAAAACTGTAGAAAAAAAATTAAGTAAGAAACGCAACAGATTAGATTGTGTATATTGATGATTATGATATTACCTGTTTTGTTACCATTTACTTTTTCTTTAAAATGTGATATTGTTTTCATTACTATTAAGCATGTCATTTTAATCATGTCGTTATTTATTCTCATGCTGCTTAACAGTGATTTCAATTAAATTCTCAACAGTGTTACATTAAAACAACTGTAAAAACAACAAAAACATCAATTGTTTACCAAATCCCACCATGATGTATAAATACTTTATCTTTTAAATCAACTTTTTTATATTGCATTAGTGCGAATGAGGGGGTGGCTAATTTTCATTAATAAAATGCCACATAGAAAAAGAGGCTTGTCCTAAAATAGGCTTCAGTTTTTTTATTCCTTCCAATATGACCATTACAAGTTTCGTGAGATAAACCCATTTATCTATTTTAAAGGACTCAAACAGAACTTGATGTTGACTTGAATTGATTTACTGACAATTACTGTTCACTCTGCAGTTTGGGCAGTAAATTCACACACCTCCCTAAACAACACTAATAAATGGCCATTGGCCAAACACTGTGTTTTGTTGGCACCAAGGTGCTAATGAATGTAACACTTAGCACATGAGAGTAAGGGTGCGAAAAAACATCAGCCTTGTGTCAAAAGAACTCAGTGAAGTGAGATGTTTGGTCTGAAATAATCATTCTACCACTAACACCCACATATGCAATGGACTAGCAGATAAGACAAACATATGTTCTCACTCCACTACTAAGCCTTTGTTTTGTTTTGCTCCTCGACGAATAAACAAAACATTTTAAACAAACATGAACAAACTGAAAATAAAAAACAGTTTTGACATGAGCTGACAAAATCCACCAAGCCCAAGTCAACAAACAATTCTCACAACATGATTTTTTTCATATGCTAACCCAAACCAAATCAATACATGTGGTTTAGCATGTTTATCCAATATAAGGTCATTCAATAGAAAGAAACGTTCACGCAAGTTCGACACGAGCCCTTTTTTGTAATTCAGTGTGAGATCATTTGGACTCAGGGCTGCATAAATGTTTAAAATAACAACTATTTAAAGGCTAATACTCAAATAGCGAAACACAGGTCTGGTCATTTACTCTCAATGAATCAGAGCCAAAGAGAGCTAAATTACGCAGCTGCATAACTCACCACCACAGCAAAAATGTGAAACCAAACTCATAGTGAGATTCCATTCTTGTGGCCTTTATAACATTGTGTGGGAGATCTGGCGTGGCTTGGCGGGCAGTTAACTCCATTGAGTCTGGCTTTTAAGAGTCAGTTAAGGTGCTAATGTCCTATTATCAAGCCCTTTGTGTTTAGAGAGGCCTCTTAAAGTATCAACAAGTTCATGTTTAGATTAGTGGGCCGACAATCACAAACCCTGGAAGGCTGATTTAAAGCTTGTTGAGGGATGGGTGGTCAATGACAGAAAAATGTTTCTCTCCTTTTTTCTCGCCTCTTTTGACCCCCTCCCTTTAGCCTATCATCTCCTGACGCTTCGTTTGAGGTCCCCTGCATTCAAATGCACCCAACTTTGAAAGTCGTTTCCTAAGAAAAACAGGCAAGAGACGTGCGAGTGTGAGTGATGGTCCAAAGGAAGGCCTTTGTTTGTTCACCAAAGCCTGTGGCTGCTGGGGCGACGGGCGTTTGGGGGGCTCTTGATGGGACAGTTTGAGAGAGTGATGTTTAAAGATGACTAATAGGATCCCGGCCCGGCGCAGCGCAGGGCGGCTTGACAATTGGGTCAAAACGTGGAGAAAAATCAGATTTTAGGTGAGGGATGGAACGAAGATCAGGGCTGGTACCAGTAAACTACAGACCTAGGATGGCCATTGTTAGTTTTCTTCTCAATACAAGCAGTGATTAGGACTTACATTTGACCTATATGGTGATGATGAACTTGAAGAAGCAGAAGAGCTAAAAGACGAATGGGAGACGCTAAATGTCACAAAACTTCATAAGGGAAACAGCTCTCCACCAAATAGAGGGACAATGCAGGATGCTAAAAGTCACTTTCAAAGCCCTATTCATTTACATTTAGGCATTTGGCAGACGCTTTTATCCAAAGCGACTTACATTGCATTATACTACACATTGAGTATGTGCAATCCCTGGGATCGAACCCATGACCTTGGCGTTGTTAACGCCATGCTCTAACCACTAAGCTACAGGAAAGCATTCAAATCAATACTCAGTGGATCAACTTTTAAAACATTAAGTCATGTAACTCAAAATGCACCCATCCCAGCTTGACCACGTTATGAGACTCCAACGAGTTTTTTGGTGTGACTAGTGTAAGGTCACCCGGGATCCAGCTGCTTCTATTAGGCAAGAAACTGCAGGAAATGTGCTGGGGTAAGGCACATAACAAAGGCTCCTACATACAGTATTATCAATCCTAAGAAGTTTCAGAATGAGTTATACGTCTATGCTTTGAAAGCTGTGTGGATATACCTTCAACAGCTGCATTCCCCAGAGCCTGCAATCAAGTGATCCAATCTACATCTGCCTATAAAATGACATCAGTGCCAAAATGGGAACTGCGAAATTACAAAGCGTTATTAGTAGCACACATTACTATTATTAGTAGCCATGTAAAACTAATTTATAGTATTCTGGTTTACACTGGCTTGTTTTTACAGCATGTTTGACACGCCCTGACTTCAGTTGATTTGTACTTACATTTTGGAAATTTTTAAGATAAATATGGAATGTTATTTTGCAAAATCCAAAGAAAAATTTAAAGAAAATAAAACGTATTTTAAAATAATTTTTAAAATGAGACTTTTTTAAATGTAAAAAATTTAAAATAATTCTAATTCAAAATGTTTTTATTGGGACATGATTTTTATGACAATCAAAAACATTTACTCGAAAAATTTACATTTTGAACTTGTAACTCTCATCATTAAATTCTCAACTGTAATTCTAAATGGATTCTCAACATTTTTAAAACAACGGTTTCTACTGTATCACAGTAACACATTATTAATAAATGATTGTAAATACTAACAAATATTACCATGATGAAATATTTTCCTTTGATTTTGGGATGAAATATGATCATGTCCAAATCATTCCTACTAAAATTTGGGACTTTCCTTATTTAGACCTTTTAAATATTTAAATGTGTGTTCTAATGTAAACCAATATCACTTATAAACATTCAAATATTTTCCTGAATTTGAAAGATGAAAGAACATCAGGCCCTTTTGGTTCTGTTTTTACATAAACAGATTTCATACAGGTGCTGTCATAGGTGACAGAGACATTATGCAAGACTCCAGTGCGTGTCAAAGAGAGAAGACGCGAACAGCTGCTGAGTAACATGCAGAGACTCCTGACAGAAGCGGCCTGCTGTACTAACGGCTCCAGCCCTGAGCCAGAGGAGACTTCAAACAGCCCAGCACCCGGCAGGAGATCTTCTGAAGATGGACATTTCAGCCTCTCAGCCATGAATCAGGGCTGTCAATATCTGCCCATACTCTCAACAGGTGTCTTAATTGTCGCATAATCACTTTCCCCTTGTTTTGTATTTCCCTACAAGAGGAACCTTAAAAAAGCTTCCAGTTGCAATAAACATGCACATTAAGAAAAGACCCAAGGGCTGCAGTTAATTGCTGGGGAACAATGCCTCAGCTCTGTTAGCATGTGTGAGTGTTTAAATCTGTATGCTTTCATGTTGACAGACATTGGGAAGATGTGGAGAACGATAGTTGATGTTTGAAAGTCAGTTCCGTTATCAAACAGCTACCAGCAGAATCTGCCTCTGCCTATCCAGTTACAATATGTGAAAATACAAAACAAGTCTCTCAGAACAAGGACTTTTCTTTATGTTTCCTGTATATTATTGGACGGCCTCCCACACAACCGAGACAAACAACTTGGCTGAATCTTTAGCTGTTAATGAGCCAATTCTAGTGGTCTTGCTCAAAACGCACTGGCATACAGCTATTATATATTTTCTATACAACTTCATTGCATACTTGCGTAGAGTGTGAGAAATAGAAAACAGCCAAATGGCAGTGAAGTTTTAAAAACCCGACGCCTTTGCTGGCCAGTTCTTCATTTCAAAACTTCAGAAACTGGCAACTTTGAAATCTCCCCTGATGTATAAGGTTGCACTATTCCCAAGCCTCAGCTTGATGACTGGAGGCAAAGGCTCATGGGAAAAGAGCGGCCAGCTGAGCACAGCGTGTACACGCAGCAGCAGCCAAATTCGTCCTGTCACATTCGATTTTAGGGCCTCCGTGTTGTATAAGCAACACCTCACGCACGGCTCCACAAGCTCCTCGCTTTGACATGTTTGTTGCCGCTGTGGTCTGACACTTTTGTTACTTCAGCTCCGCAAAACATGGACAATTTAAAGGGTTTTAACAAGCCAAAAACACAGACAGAGCTTTCCTGGAATCAAGTTATAAAAAAACAGTATTTTGGAACAATATGCTAGACCACTTTAACTTTTGAAATGTGTTAAAAGAATACAGTGCTAACAATGATGCTTAAAAGAGCCGGGAACGCCCAGCAAACCAACTTTACAATCTCACAATTCATTACAGGCAATCAAATCCATAGTAAAAACCTATTAATACATATTAAGACAAGAAAATAAACAAAAGGTAAAAGAATTGCAGCTAAGACAAGACTCTGGCCTTCAAGTAAGTGCAATAATGAAGGTAGGGCATTCAGAGAAGCAAGCAGAGGAGAGCATGTAAACATATGTTGGGCAGATGGCATTGCGTAGCTGGCACGGGGTCGGCGGGGGTGCTCAGCTGTATATCTAAGACAACCAGGCCCTTCAGGAATGCACATGGAGGGCCAAGGATCAGGGCAGGAGGAGTGTCAGGCTATGGGGGCTTGAGGCCTTCCTCAGCAGTGAGAAAGAGCAGGGCCACAGGCTCTCTGAACTGACAGGCTCTGCAGGAGCCAGGAAAGTGCAGAAGCATATCTACACAGCTCTCTCCAGGACTCTGTCAATTCCACCAATGAGTGAGTGTCAAGCTGTGACCTGGTACGGCTGTGATCAAGACATCAGTGTACAGCCACGGCTCACAGCCAATCACTATTAAGCATTCCAATAACTTAGCAGCAAATGACCAGAATGACTTTACCGGTAAATACACAAATGTGCCGGTCACACCAGCAAATTCATTCTGTCTTTTTACTGGTAACATGCCATTCACACATCAGTACCAAAATACCAGTGAACTCTGTGATGTCCTTAACCACGAGTCAGCTGCGCTGCCGCTGGTGTTGTATATAAAAACACAATGGGATTAGACTTTGTTGGCAGACACTTTTATCCAAAGCGACTGACAATACATTCAAGTTATACATTTTGTTAGTGCATGTGTTCCCTGGGAATCGAACCCACAACCTTTGCTTAGCTAACGTAATGCTCTACCAACTGAGCTACAGGAACAGAGTTGGCACGGTACCATGTTCAAAATACTGTGATACCATGATTGCCAATAAGAAAACACAGCCAAATGCAACCATTAATCCTTTTAACAGGCTAAATTAATTTGATGCATGAAGTATGTTGAATAAGAACTGCTCCTGTTACACACACAGACTCCTCTCATTAATCTTGAGTGACAGCATTCTGGTAATCTCCAGAAAAGAGTTATCAAAAGACTCAATTACAGTCCCACTGGCCACATTCATAGGCTCTAGTCAGAACGATAAGCCAGAGCAACTCTGACACGTGACACATTACAAACCCCATAATATCCACCTACAAGCTATTAATCCACTGCATTTACATTTATGCATTTGGCAGGCACTTTTATCCAAAGTGACTTACAGTTCATTCAAGCTATACATTTGATCAGTATGTGTGTGCACCCTGGAAATCGAACCCATGACCTTTGCAGTGCTAATGCAATCCTCTACTAATTGAGCTACAGGAACACTATTTGACAACAATAAAAAAAAAAATTACATCTGAGAACGGGGCTAATTGTCATATGGGAAAGTTGTCACTATATGCAGTAACTATAAGGTTAGGTAGGACTTTTATGTGCCTGTACAGAAATTGCCCTTTAAAACTTATTCCACATAGAGAAATATTCATTGGATTAAAGTGTGACAACTAGTACCAGTCACCCATTTACATTACAGCTATGCAGTAACAGGAAAGAGCCCAGCTCTCAATCCTGTTGAAGCAGACTGGTGTTGGAAAGGGCAGTTATGGACTCTGTGGCAGTGGAGTATCTTGGGCCAAAAAGTGTCACAATCCAGAATCACTCTGGGCTTATTGTTCTGACTTCTTTTGTGGCTGGACGCCACCATACTAAAGAATCTCAAAAACTAAAAGAAAGACTCCCTAACAGTCGGTCATGCCCCAGTGCTCTTGGCAACAACAAGCCCATGGCCTATATTGCCTTCATTTCGCTTTGGCGGCTCTGTACCCACAACAGAAATTCTTATTACTGGTTATAGAATGGGCTTTATTAGAGAGTAGTGCTTTGAAGGGCAGAACAAAAGAGAGTTCTATGTTTAGATTAGATAATGTAAGCAACCGCTTTTCTGCATGGATGACACCACACAATACGCCACCTCATGAATACCAGCCAGCCCAGATCCCTGGGTCCTTTTTGTTTCATAATTACCACCAGAAAAATGAAAAAGGAAAACTTAATCAAACATGGTCTGGTCTGTGACAAAATCACGCTATCATTAACAATGGGCGTAATGGCTGTGCATGCTCCGATTGCCCAAATTTTGGCCATGATAAAATCTATCACGAGATAGCGAGAATAAAGAAATGCCAACAACTGTGTATAATCATACATATCCAAGGAAACTATATAAACAAACAATGCAATAAAATATCTGTGCACAACATGTTCTCCCCAATGAATTTCCATAATCAACATCTTTTAATGACAGCACATTCTGTGGTACTTTTTGACTTGTCAAAACTAGTCTGTCAATTGGTTCCCTCTTTCCAATATTAGTTTTGTATTCCAAAGTAATCAACAAATCGGCAAGGAATGCTGTTCTCCTGGCTGGAAAACCATGGGGAAAAAAGTGACAAAATAACAGCCCGTTAAATAAATCAGTTCTTTAATATAATCTGTTTTAAAAAACTTAAGAAATATTTGGACACTTTTAGACATTATAAATATAAAAAATATCACTACATTACAGACACAACATATAAAACCAAGTGGCATCTGCAAACAGACGATGCTTAAGCAATTTTAGCTCTTTTTGTTTTTTTGTTTTTTTAAAGACGTGTTCTCTTTACTTTTAACCCAATCATCTTGGGGATTTTAGTGGCTGTATGAAGTCACTTCACCTCAAATTCACACAGGCATCCTAACAAAACAAACATGAGTGAGTCATATAAACAATTAAGAAGTTTGACAAAGGTGCCCAAAAGTGTCTCAGACCCCTTTGTATATAGATATTCCAAAGTCCTTTTAAGGAAGTCTCAACACTTGGCGGCCATCTTTGCAATGCCACCAGGCAGCTATTTTAGTCATACAAGACCAAGTCCTATCTACTTGAATGGGGAAGACAAATATCTCCAAGATCACAAACTAAACTCACAATAAAACAATATATTTTCGACCAACTATTATATAACCTGACATCAACTTGTTTTTAAGCTCAAATTTCACTAAAAATAAGTGTTTTAATATTGCTTCAGCTGTCAAGTCCCTTGCAACATTCTTTACCGAGCCCCCCTCCCCAGAAAATGTTACTAATTAATGATTGTCTCTTTCTACTAGTAGGTGGGACTTCCTTCGCTTTGCTAGTTAATTCTATAATCTTTGGATATACAGTATATATAAAGTTATATTACCTGGTCGTGGCTAGCAGGAATGGAGCTCCCAATGCCGTGAAAGGTCATCTGCACAGGTGAGAGTGTGAGATAGGTAATACACTCTTTCTCAGTTTGTCTGTCTGTGTACTGCACCTGCACAAGCCAAGAAAACAGAGAAAAGAGAACTTTAAATACTATACTGCAAACTGCAAATTGCAAAACTGCAAAATTCTCAGCATGCATTGCACCTGGATTCTGTCCTTGGAAAACTGTGTGTGGGAAAAGTATGAACTTGTTCCTGGGACTTGGCTGGTAATCTCTGCCCAGTTTTGGTTGATAACAGTAATGGTTTCAGATTTGAATCTTTGTTCCTGTGAATGGTTCACAATCTATGCTGTCTTAAGTGCTCTGATGGCGAGAGCAAGTGGATATGGTGATTTTGAGGTGAGATCTAGCCTGGCGCTCACTTTCCAGGGTTTCTAAGAACACCCTTGCATATCAAACTCCATTCAACAACACTCAAAGGATTCTGTGTGTGTGTGTTGGATTTTGGATGCTTTACTCTGGGTCATGTTATGCTTGACCTATAAAGATATTTTGGCTAGCCATGATGTCCTAAGTTTAATGATAGAGTAGGAAGATTAGGCATGAGAGGTACCAACTATTCACAATATAGCGGTGATGATTTTGCAAATGAATATCACAATGATGTAAAGGCACTTTTTAATTATAACTGACTTTCATTAAATTCAGTGAATAGTGATCTGTATGTATGATGATACAGGTTTTGTCAGTTGTTCGTTGTTCCATGGGAAACCTGCACATGCTCGTTTGGACGGCTGGATACAATGTGTGACTGACTGCTTCCAGAGAGCTGGAGAACTGTCACGGACTGACTTATGTTCATATTTTTAAAAACAGCAGCAAGGGCTTCACTCTGCCAGACAGATGCTGCGCAGGATTTTAAAGAGGATGAGCACAAATATCAGTGCTACACACACACACACCAGTGCTAGACACAAACATGAGTGCTACACACTATCCTTTCCCACATCCTGATTAAGACACTAAAACTTTATCTGCATTGTACACACGCAAAGCTCCTCTATATCTTTTGACACATACACACGCACACATATGACAAATGCAAAACTTAAAACCAATCAGGCCACTTTTATTGGCCAGTAGATTTTCAAGAATAAGCACCAAGTCAAATTTATTTAATGATAGTTAAAAAAACAGATTGCGCAGTAGTTTAGATCTCTCACAAAACATTGACAAATCTAGCATTCACCCCATTAATTAATTATTGACTGCTTACGGTATTGAAAAAATAACTGTAACTACAGAATAATCCTTTTAGCATGTGTTTTAGCACAATGCGCTCAGTTACCACACATGGTCTTCACTGGTCTGTCTGAAAACCGTTGCTTTGTGTTAGAGAATATAAGGTCAGAGTAAGACCCAGCCACCAAACACTGGCCATCTTTCTAGAAAATGCACTGAATTATGTGGAAAAAATGGCACACTAGCTGTCGTGCACACAACATGCCTACTACAGAAGGTCAAGAGACACAGCTGCAAGTATAAATCTAACAAAACTTAGTTAAAACAAGAAAAATCTGTTACTTGGTAAGAAAGATTTAATTAAAAGGAAAAACATTTATTGTTCTCAACCTACTGGCATAAGCCTAACTAAATTTTGTTAAATGTTTCTGAAAATGAGCCTTTTTAATCAACATTTTACTTACTCTCAAGAAACTGTTTAAAACTTCTGATATTTTTACTGGCAAATAAGACAAACTACTGCTTTAAAATGTTTGTTTGCTCTTAAGCAGACAGAAGAATCCTGAAGGGTCGGTTTCATGAGACATGCCACTGTGAAGTGTGTTTTAAAGACAATGTGAACAATACGGATTGCAAATAGCAGAATGTTTGACTGACTTCACAGCCCCAAGAAACAGGAACTCTTAGTACATTTAATAGCACATAAAAAATACAGAAAAAGAAAAAGTACATAAAAAAGAAATCTTTATATTAAAACTAAGAAAATAGAGTTTTGGAGCAGCCTTTGTATTGAGTAAGCACATGATGTTTAAAAATACTGCCTCCATAGTCTGCTTACTATGTTACTAACTAGAATAATTTCACTCTGAAGAATTAAAACAGATCTTGCTTTAGACACCTTCTTTATTTCTAATTATGCCAACTTCAATGAGATTACTATGATAAAATACTACACCTGAGCCAAATGACATTTATTTATTTTGGAGTAATCATACCATTGACTGAGTATCTATTACAAGTGCTGTTTGTGACTGGGTTTGATTTAAAGCTTTTCCTAATGCACTTAATTGTCCTAGAGTATCATCACTTCAAGCAAATAACAGCAGGCCACCATCGAGTTTTAAGGCACCAGCTTCCTGTCAGACCCAAGATTCATCTCCCTGACAAACTATGTGTTCAAAGATCACTGCTCGCGCAAATACGCCACAGTGACGCAGCTGGGCCCCATCAGAACGAGGAAAAAAATCAGCCCACGAGGGATTATCACATCCAGAATGTGTTTGCTAATGAAACCCCAGCATAAACACCAGGTCTACAAACAGGGGAAGGGCAGGAGTGACAGAAACAAACCGTCCAGCTCTTTGATGGTTGGACAGGAGATGCGTTTGATGTCGGCTGTGTTTAAGATGGAGATGTGTGTAGCAAAAGACGCCAAGTCAAGCGTAAGATGCTGCCAGAGCTATTTGAAGTGATTTTCACACTGAGAGAGGAGAATATGGGGGGTAAGAAAAACACAACAGGAAAAACAGTCATGAGAAAGCTTCAGGAACTTCTTATGGCACAGATGTTCAAAACATACATCATCCAATAGTTTTCATTAAAGTGGGATTTGCTACATAGGGAGGAAGAAGAAAATTAAAACTAAACGGAAACCTTTTCTTCGACTTGAGCACATGGTCGAGGCTGATCTTTATCTCTGCCAATTTTGCTGGTAGGATTTAACACGAGTAGGTCTGATAACATCATACTGCAATTTTACATGTAGTACGTCGGAACCTAAAGTCATAACATGTCTATGTTTATGGTTCTTCTAGATTTAGCATGTGTTAACCTGACCAGTGCATGTACTTAATGCTCTCTTTGAGAACAGAGGTGGGCATTTCTACATGCAAACAGAGAAATTATTTTGACAAATACAAGCACAGTGGATTTTCACCCCATTTATTGGCTCTACAGCTTTAGACTTACATTTTCCTAACCAAATATGGTTCCTTTTACCAGTAAAGCGAGCATTGCATATCAACAAACTTGATACATGACAGATTTTATAGTTACAACAAAGAAATTGAATGGACTCCTAACTCATCCAAAAACAGTTACTCACCAATTATTAATCTGTGCCAGTCAATATTTGTGGGCAGGGCTGGATGTCTAAGAAATATCAGTGCCAAAACCTTCTTATAAATCATATCACTCACCATAAATGGAGCGAGTCACCTTTAAAGTCTCCCATCAATCCACTTCTGTAATTGCAATGATAAACCTGAGCCTATTGCTGAGTTATACAACTCCATTGAAGTCCAGATGTTCTCTCATCAAATTAAATCACGTCATATCATCAGTCAGTGCTTTGCCATTAAAGGCAGGATGGTGCTTAAATGCTATATAGATGCTGCAGGTGGGCAGCATGGAAATTAAAGCGTGATTAAATTAAGCCTGTTTATGAATGGCCTGTAATGATACTAGCTTGAAGGCAAGTGATTGGCTCGTACTAGAGGTCTGCTATCCAAGCCAAACCAGACAGGAGCCAACAAACTGTTGACTTCCAGGCAGTTTGTAAATGCATAATATCAGGTTTAGGCTTTGCAGTTAAAAACTAAAATAAAAGCTAAAATAATATATGAAATGTTTACTATTATTAAACAATGTTTTGATGCTGCTGTAAGCAGTGTTAGTCCTCTATTTTTCAACCACACTGCCCCTCTTTGCTCTTCAAAGACTCAAAAACCCAAGGCTAGCAAACCTGAATGTGGAAAATGAGTGACAGGCATACCTATGGCTCCAAGTTTATGAATGAACCTCCAAGACGTCCAGACTCTTTGTCAGATTCTTTCCTTGTATTTTTTATTATAAAGCCTACAGCTGTCCCAGAGAGAAACATAGTAGCAGAATGAAGAAAAAAGGTTTAAAGGTACAGTGCACAATTTTTGTTAATTTTAGAAAACTTGTTTCAACCCCTGCTTATTATTTAATTAAGCAATAGACAATTGTACTGAAATTTGTATATGCTTGTATTTGTGTTATTAAAACATTGTTTAATTAAGTTTCCTAGCCAGCCCGACACAGCAACATCAGCATATGTTTGGAGCAGAACTTTCTGGTTGTCCAACCAGGGTTGTTGGAATTCAGGTTATCATTGAGGTAGGTCCCACTGATATAGAGGATTAAACAGATGCTCCACGGATGCCTCCATCACCTGCTCATGAAGCGATTTATGAAGTGATTTATGTGACTGCAGAGCAGTTGGCATATAGATGCTGAAGGCTGCCGCCCATGATCAAAGCCCCTAGAACCCTACAAAGATACATGTGTGCCTGAAACTGGCAGGATGCGAAATCCAAGCGCGACTTCATCTATTAGCCTGTCTCCATTCATCTACAGAAGCAGCAGTGATTTACTCAAAGGTCAGAAAACATCAGTGGATGAGATTCTGAGAAACAACCAGGAGTCTGTGATCTGAATCTTGGTATTGCTAGTATTTCAACCTAAAGTTAGAAACTGTGTGAGAAACAGACAGACAGAAAGGTAAAGAGATGAGCAGTGAGGGAGGGGGTGAAGAGTCAGAAAGAGCAAGTTTGAAGGAAGGGTTCACAAAAAACTTTAAATTCTGTCACCATTTATTCACCCTCATGTCATTTTTAACCCATATGGCATTTACAAAATGTACTTGTGGCTTATTCAATAACAGTAAATGGTGACTGAAGGGCCCAAAGCACCACACCATACAAAGTACTACAAAAGTGGTCCGTGACATGCAGTATATTGCAGGATATCTGATACCCTACAATACTGTTATTATGACTTTAACTATCTGTCTGTTTCTTAGCAAAGCAATTGTTAAATTCAGAAGTTCTGAAACACAGCATACAATCCATATGGATCAAATTAGTTAAACTTTTGTGATGCTTCTGCGTCCTTGTCTGAATTCTCATTCATTGTAATTGCACAGGCAAGCGCGACCAAAACAATGCTCCAAATTTTGGCAGATAAAGAAAGTTATACATGTCTGAAACGACATGAGTCTGAGTAAATAACAACAAAACTTTGCGGGAGAACTATTTCTAACCAAAGGGAGAGAGAGAAAGATGAAACACAGCCAGTAAAAAAAAATAAGGTGGCTGATATGCTGTTGGGCCAAAGGATGCGGTACAGTGTGTTCCCCTTACCCAACCTCATACAGAGCACAGAGATGAATAAGGCTCATAAAAAAAAGAGCAAACATAAGACTCATCCCCAATGTGAGCTCTACCTGCAGCTCTCTGCTTACCCATACTGCTTTGCAGCTCACAGGCTCGGCACAAAAGGCCCTTTATGATGCGCACCTGACATGTGGCGAGGAGCAGCGTTCCCACAGAGATTGGCTTCACTGCTCCACCTCTTCCCTCTTTTTCGTCCTCTCTGACTCTCCATGTCCCTAGACTGTGGAGCAAGTACTAACTGGCAGGGGTCCAGTTGCTCAAACGAAAGAGGATTTAGGGAAGGATCCACTACTAGGCCTGTCTGGGGTGATGATACTTGCACTAAATACATTGACCAAAAGAGGTAATGGCAGAGTTTATCAAGACCAGTTAAGGTTAAGATACATAAGCTGGGTTAATAGATCAGTCTGGAAAACTACTGTATACTGGAAACATTGTACTTTTTGCAAGTAATTGTTTTTCCAGTGGTGCTGTAGTTTCAGCAATACAGGAAAAAATGCCAGAGTATTTTAGTACAGTATTCAAGACCTCAGCTAACAATTTTACAGTGTAAGAATCGTAACTTCTGCACTAATGGTACGTTCACACCGGACGCGACTTGCGCGAATAAAACGCGCTATTCGTGCGTAGTTGAACGCCTTAAACATTTGAGTTTATTCGCGCGGTAAAATTCGCGTCATTCGCGCGTGCAAATCACTTCACAACAGACGCGAATTCGCGTCATGGGAGGGGGCTTCTGCCGCCTGGCCGCCAGTCTGTTCGTTGCAAAATGACTGACATGGATTTTGTTGAGAGAGTAGCTGCGCTTTATTTATTGTGGAAGGCTGAAAAATGTCGTAAAGTTGTTCGGCGTCACTTCTGGGTCCATCAGATCCTTTAGAGGTGCACCCAGCTTGGTGAGTTTCACCGACTCCTCCATCTTTGTTAAAAAAATCAGCCTCCGCTCACTGATCACATCACTACTAGAGCAAGCTCCTGATTGGTTACCACGGTG
Source organism: Botia almorhae (assembly GCA_036877575.1). Taxonomy (NCBI): domain Eukaryota; kingdom Metazoa; phylum Chordata; class Actinopteri; order Cypriniformes; family Botiidae; genus Botia; species Botia almorhae. The sequence goes on from JAZGTJ010000270.1 coordinate 152,252, forward strand.
CGGAATTTCGCCAAAGTTCAGATTTTTCAATTTGTGCTATTCGCGTCGCCGCATTCGTGCGAATTGCGCCGCAGGATGGCTATTCGCGTCTTTGCATTGACTTAACATGTAAATCACTCGCGCTTGCCGCTTCATTCGCGTCCGGTGTGAACGCACCTTAAGATCTTCTTTCTTAAAAAAGAAGGGTTTAAATTAGCCATTGTCACAAGCCAAATAACCGGAATCTGGTACCATTTGGAACCATTTTCCATAAGAGTGTGGGCTAGTACTTTGTTTTGATGCTTGTTTAGCAGAACCTAGCAAAAATACACATAAATGTGAAGACAACAGCACTGTTTAGAATCTCTAAAATGTAAAGCTTATCAAGAGAACATTAACGAGTGAAAACATTTCACTTGTACAACAGAGACAAGGAGAATAAAAGATTAATTTAAGAAAGAGAAAGAAAGAGAGAGACAGCACATGTTGTGCATTACTGAAACAATTCGATTATTTCTGCCCCACTTCTATCAAATATGGCCTGAGCCAACAGGGCCCTAAACAGTTTGTTTGCTGTTAATTTCACTATTTTTTCCTTTACCTTCACCACATGATCACTTTTTCCAAAAAGCCAATGTACTAATGCTCTATGTATTTTTTCAACCTCTGGCCAAATTCCATCAAAGCTCTTCGCAGTCTGGGCCCCATGAGTCTAGTCAGGGCACGAATCTCAATTAACTAAAGGTGAATTCCAAGAACACCAAAGACAGACTGTGCCGGGACATTATTTTTTACAAAGCACAGCCCTATTTGTCCATTAATTTTTAGATCAAGCTTTGTGTTTTGAGTTTCAAGATCAAAATCTGGCTTTACAGGAAACAGTTGCATGAATAACCGTGTCTATGAGTCTACGATAAGTACCAAATCTGTAACAAAACAAAAAGCAGTTGATTGAACATTGGTCCTTGCTTTGGTTTTTCCAAATTGTTGCAGGTGTTTCTGTTGCTCCAGTGCCAGTATGAAAGGGGCCTCATAGGGGTTTCATAACAGAAAACGTTTAAGCTCCATCAAGAACAAATTGAATCACTGAATGGATAGACCTGGTATGATTTAAACGTGTCCTTTGGCAGTGCGGATAGCATGTCTGCCGCTCTGATTAGAAACAGTTAAGGTGTTTGCCAACAAGCACATACTGCTTGCACGAGTTCCATACAAACATGTGCCAACAAACTTATAGAACATCCTGGAACATCTTCTGTGCGACTGACGCAGCTCGACAGTTTTGTTTTGTTTTCGATACGTTCAGGTTTTCATTATCGACACACATCACCCGCCGTGTCGTCTCAATGAAACGCGTATTTCCTGCTTTTCTCCATTACACGCTCAAATCCCTCCTGAGGGGAGGCACCGTGGAATGAGGGGATAAAGTCATTAGGATTGCTGGCTGGGTTTCTTATCAGAATTTTTAAGGGGGAAAGGGGTTGAGTTATTCGCGCGGACAGGTCGGCTCATCCCTCGCAGCTGGCCCTTTAAGTAAAACCTGCTGTCGTTCCTCGTGTTTACGTTTGGCTGCTTCACTGTTCTTCATCGGGTTTCAGACTACAGGAAGGCTCTGAGCAAAAACAAAAGTCTTTTTCAAAGGCAACCTCAGCAGGTTAAAATAAAATGTTTTCACTGTCCAATATTAAAAGTGCCTGCTGCTAAATTAAGAGGGCCAGATCATGGTGAGGTATTCGTGAGCACTTTCTGGTCATCAGCAAGCTTTACTTTAAACTAGGGATGGGTCAGAATGTTTAACTTATTTATGGTGATGTTGCTTTAAAAGTGATGAAATTCAAGTGAATTTAAAGAAACTCTTTTGTGTGCTGTTATACCATTAACCCGGTAAAATCTCAACTGCGTCTATAAATTCATCCACTTTAAATCACTGTCACTACTGCCATCAAAACAGCATCAACAATGTTTCCGTTACTCTGCATTATACATTAAGTCTACATTTTTGGATGACAACTATATTACTTTGTGCGATAAAATAATATCGATATTTGACATGACCCTATTCGTTCATACCATCCACCAACTTCAACCACAAAACACACAGAGGACACAATCACAAAGGATCAAAAGACCTATGGAAAAGCAATGAGATACAGACAGGTGGTTATTCTTTGACTTCCACAGCATACAGACAGGAAGGGGAAATGTAACTGACTTCCCAGGAACATCAATGACAGAAGCAGACACAAACTGCAGCTACACATGTCCATAGTGTCATCCATATGAACAAACAGTGTAAGCCAAGCAGATCAAGTTTAGGCTGCACAAGGGATGTTATGAAATCTGAGGTCTGGATCTCCTGGTACAGCTTGGAGTGGTGCGCGAGTGAAAAGAGAGAAACAGGTGGGGACACGGCTAACAATTTTAGGTTGTAAGAACGTTTTGGTAATGTTTCCGGTAAATAACAAAAACATAGAAAACGTTATTTTTTATTCTAAGAAGTTCAAAGAACCTTTAAAACATCCAGTTTTTTTAGAAGCCGTTTAAACAATATTGCTTGGTTACTCAAACGTTTAAACGTAGAATGTTTTTAAAATAATCCACTTCTTAGGAATAATATTTTTGATATATGATATATAAAGTTAATAAAACATTCTACTAACATTACTGCAATAACTTTTCACATTTTTTTCCTGTTTCTTTCAGAATTTTTCAGTTTTTTCATTCTGAATTTTTCAGTTTTTTCATTCATAAGTTTCCTGTTTTTTATTTTTATTGTATGTAAAGCTGCTTTGAAACAATCATTTATTGTAAAAAGGCGCTATATAAATACAATTTAACTGAAATGAACTTGTTAGCTAAGGAGCTCTGGTCAATCACTTATTTTCTCCATACCTGGAAGCCTTGAATGTGAGCTAAGTATTCCAGCTGCTGGGAAGGCTGGATGGAGCCACAGGCTAAAGCAGGTGCTTTGCCCTTCAGGACCAGGGACTCTGCGGTGGGCGATGTTCCATTTAGCAGCAGCTCTCTTGCGATGGCTGCAGTGTTGCCTACTGAGGGGCTGTAGTATGGGCCTGCAGACCCCTGGCTAATGTCTTTTGTAGTCAGGTAGTTTCCAGGGACGCCCTTATTTCGGCTTGCTTCCATCTCCTGATACACGTCTGGTGAAAGGTGAAGAATTCCTTTCTGTGCTACAAGAGGGATAGGGAAATGCATGCAAAATTATTATTCATAATTAATATGAATAATTATTATTCATTATATTTGATTATTATTCATATCTGTGGGTCAATGCATTCAACAAAATAAGCTCAGATGATCCTGTGAATTATGGAATTGCACATTTAAACTTGTCAGTGCTAGATCATGTCAACATGACTGTTCTAAACATACTAGATGACTTTGATGTATGGTAACCAATACTTGATTATATATATATTATATATATATATACTTCATTATAATTAGCTATATAAAAAAACAGGAATCAACTAAAGATTCACATTTTCAGTACAATTTTTTTTAAAGTATTTTGAAATCATCTAAATGAAGCCTGTATATTAAGTGATTCAATCTGAAATGATTCCAGAAAAATGTGTAGAAGATAAACGAGTAAAAGCAATGTCCGTTGCCAGCACTATAATAAAGGTGCTTCCATCAGCCAAAAGCATTCGTCAGCATGTGTGCTGGTTCCAGGAATGTCACTACATAGTTGGGTGAAAACAGCTTTACTGTGAGAACATGAGTCACCTGATTTAGACATCATTTAAAGAAACGTTTTGAATCTGTTTTTACAGATTCATTTGAAACAGCTGTCAAACTCCATCAACGCTCAATTGAAGTTAGCCACAAAACTGCAGACAACTAGTTTTCGGTCAATGCAGATTCACTGAACTGAATGTTGTATATACAAGAACGCTTGGCTTTGGTCTGCATTACCCTTCCTGTAATCTGCATATCTCAAGGGCCACTGTTAGGGCTGCTTTGTAAATTCAACAATGATTTTTACTTACGAAAATTGTTTGTTAAC